>RJWM01019662.1:0-38569 GCA_004363535.1 Dasyprocta punctata | reverse complement strand
AAGTGGTTGCTTGGGGCTGAAAGGAGTTGCTATTAATGGATATGAGATTTTAGGGGAGGAGGTGAAAATATTCTGAAATTAGGTTACACAATTCTGTGGCTGCTGCAAATTATTGAGTTGTGCACTTTGAATTTAATCTTATGTGAATTATATCTCAATAAAGCTATTATTAATGAATTATATGGTACTAAGTAAATTGGTTTTGCTATTTTTTCTCTTCCTTGAACATTTGTTACCAACGGTAAGAGAGTTTTTAATGTTCTGACAAAAATTTTAAAGGTCACAGAACAACCACTCTTCCCACTGATTATCAAGAGTGCTTAACACAGTTTCAGCTTGCTCAGTTTTATTGCCCTGCACTACTATGTAGACTTTGTAGCCTAGCTTAGTGGGAAATTCTTTAGAAATTCAAGCCTACTGCTTATTGACCCGTTCTTTTGTTCATCAGTTGTGACTTGACAAAAATGTCTTTTACTAGCAGTGACTGTGTGGGAATAGTGAAAATTAATACTCTCCAACTTATTTATTCATTAAGGTTAAAACAATTCAGATTACAGAAGCAATATTCAAGCTTGATTATGACTTCTGAATTAGCCCTCACTGATATGGTAGGTAGAATCTAATATGGCCTCTAATATTCTTGCCCCATGGTATAATTGCTGTGTCAAATCCTCCTCCCTTGAGTGCAGTTAGGGGTGGGTAATATATTATTCTAGCTCCCTTTGCTATCTCAGACTCCATCAAAGTAGAATGAAAGAGGACTATCCTGATTCCTTTAAAACAGTGAACATCCACGTTGTGAAAAAGCCGGGAGTTTCAGAGGCAATTTCAATCTTTGACTGTTGAGAAATGCTTGAAGCAATTCTTAGAGATAGACTGGATACATTTTGCATAATGAGACAGACATGAGTCTTTGGGGGCCACAGATGGGATGTTATGGTTTGGATAAAAATGTCTCCCAAAGGACCCATGTGTTTAGAAGTAAGACTTTCAAAGGTCATTAGATTATGAGGATACTAACCTCATGAATTGATTAGTCCATGATGAATTTGTGGATGAATTGCTGCCAGGAGGCAGGACCTAGCTGGAGGAGTTAGGTCGCTGTAGGTGAGAGTTTTATTTTTTTATATCCTGGGTCTCTTCTTTTCTCTCTCTGGTTTTCTTTTTCCTAACTTCCACAAGGTGAGCATGTTTGCTTCACCACACTCTTCTGTGACAGTGTTTCTGCCCTGGAACCAGCCAACCATGGACTGAAACATCTGAAACTATGAGCCAACATGAACCTCTCCCCCATTCAACTGTGTGTTTCAGGTGTTTTTCTCAGCAACAGAAAGGTGACTAATTATATTAGTCAGATTTGCATTGATGGGACACAATACCTGACACCCACAATTTATTTATTTATTTATTTATTTATTTTTGCAGCACCGGGGATCAAACTCACAACCTCGCGCCTGCCTCACAGGCACATAAGCTGATGAGCCAAACTCCCGGCCCTGGTTTTTTGAGGCAGGGTCGCACTGTGTAGCTCAGGCCAGCCTTGTGCTCGCATTATAGCCCAAGCTGGCCTCGAACTCACGTTTCTCCTATCTCAGCCTCCCGAGTGCTGGGGTTAAAGGCGTGTACCACCACGCCTGGCTGACACAATTTAAAGGAAGAAAAGTTTAATATGGCTCACAGCTTTAGAGGATTCAGTCCATGGTCATTTGGCTTTAAGGTAGGAATATCATAGCAGAGGGACTTGGCAGAAGAAAGTTCATAGCAGCTGGGAAGCAGAGCTGATAAACAGTGTCAGAGAGATAGGGATGAGGGATTAGATACAGAACCCAAGGTCATGGTACCCTGCACTATCCAGGCACACCCAGAAGTCTGATTTACAGATCTGTTAGGTGTCTCCCAAGCCAATCAAGTTAACAATCTACCTTAACTGTCACATTAATTTACTAGCAGTAATGGTCATTTGTGTTTTTTCAAATTTGGGGATTACTATAAGTTGCTACAAACATTCCTGCATAAGTTTTTGTACGAATATATATTTTATTTTATTTTGAATAAATACCTATTAATGGAATAGGTAGATCATATAGAAGATGAATATGGGGTTTTTTGTTTTTGTTTTTGTTTTTTGAAATAGAGTCTTGCTATGTAGCCCAGGCTAACCTCAAACTCACAGTGATCTTTCTGCTTCAGCCTCCCGAATGCTGGAATTACAGGTGTACAGCACCACACCTGGCAGATGTATGCTATTTTTTAAATGAAATTTCCAAACTGTATTTCAAAGAACTTGTACCATTTTGTATTCCCACCAAAAGCCAGATTTTTTTTTTTTTTTAAGACAAGGTCTCACTTTGTAGTTTAGGCTGGACTTGAAATCACATCTGCCCCAGGCTGGCCTCAGACTCATGGTGCTTCTCCTGCCTCAGTCAGGCACCCCCACAGCCTGGTTCTATTCCCACCAAAAGAATATGAGAGTCTCAGTTAGCTCTGCATCCTCGCCAATACTTGGTATGTTTTATATTTTTAAATTTTAGACATCCTAATAGATATATGGTGGTATCTTACTGTGGCTTTAATTTTTATTTCTCCAATGACTAATGTGCTCATATGCTAATGTCCAAATGCCTTCTTTAGTGGAGTATCTATTCAAACTGTTTTCAAACTTTTTTTCCACTTTAAAAAAAAACTAGCTGCTTGTTTTGGGGACATAGCTCAATGGCACAGTGCCTGCTTGGCAAGCTCAAGGTCCTGAGTTCAATTTTAGGTACAAAAACAACAACAACAAAACAGCTGTTTTAAAAATACTTATTTTCTAATTCCATCATTTCTGTTATTGCTAAATCTTTTAAACAACTCTTTTTCCGCTGGGTATAGATCACATCTTGTTGCTTCTTCAAATGTCTGGAGATTTCTTACTATACACTACAAATTGTGAATATTACACAGTTGAATGTTTACATTTTGTTAGTTCTTAGTTCTTTACCCGAGTGTGAATTTTGTTCTGTCAGTTCACTGCCTTACAGATCACCTTGGTATATGCAGGGTTGGTTTAAAGCCCGTTAGGACAGGTTTAGAGGAGGCTTTTCAGGGTCTCTTTCGAGTGCCAGGAGTCAACCCCATCTCTCTACTCCAGCTGGTCACTTCTAACCTCTCTATGCCTCTTCAGCTTCCAGTAGCTCTGTTTTCAGCTCCACAGTATTCTTTGATCAGCCACAGAGAGTTTCACCCCAGAGATGAGTAGCTTGGTATTCACTCAAAGCCTCAAGGAGACTCCTCTGTAGATATCTGGAATTCCTCCCCTGCATAGCTCCCTTCCCCATGGAACTCTGCCCTGCATATTCCAACTGTCTTAGTACCCCAGATTTCCAATCTCTGTCTCCTGGCTCAGCAGGAACACTGGGCACTGTTTGGCTTCCTCCCTGTGCCACAATCTGGAAAGTGCTGGAAGTCAGAAAGGGTATAATAAGACTCATATTTTAAGGCAGTGTAACGATGACAGTCTTACACTGCCTTTTGCCTAATGTCTGGAAACTGTTATTTCATATATTTTGGCCAGCATTATTGTTGTTTACTGCATAGGGACTAGTCCAGTTCCAGTTAATCTATTGTGGCCAGAGTCAGAATTCAAAATGTGCTATATAGGGGAATTTTATTTAGAAAAGTAGGTCAGGGAAGATCTCTCTTAGGAACAGCTCTTGCCAAAGCCTCTGACTGCTTTTCTCCCAAGGTGGGAAGGAATAAATAGGGAAAAATAGGGTAAGCTTATGTGGCATGTGTGTTGCCAAACCAGTCCCATTTTAGTGCAGTACAGTATGCCAATGACTGAAATGACAATTTCTCAAAAGAGTTTATTCATCAGGCTAAATTGTGTGGAGGTAGAAGATAAATCTTAAATCTGCCTTCCCAAGGTTAAGGTTTAGGGATATTAATGGGATAAAGAAACATAGAGGCTTGAGGGATAGAGGAAGGAGTTTTGAGGTGAGGAAAAATGTAATCAGAAGTCTGTATGGCATCAGAGCCACAGATCTTCATAGGGTGTATATTCAGAAAATAGTGGCACATGTGGAATACAGGGGTGGGGTTTTAGGCCCTCTAACAGCAAAGGGTAAACTTTTGGAGCAATAAGATACATGGTTTCAATCAGTTTGAGCTAGACAAAAACAACCTCCAAGTTCCTGAGAAAACAACCCAAGCAATCCTTACTATCGCAATTCACATATCTGTAGCAAAGTCAGTGGAGTTAATGGGAGTACATACTTAGCTACATGACCTCTAAAATTGGTGATAAAACCAAGTAAAAAAAAGCAAGTTCTTCAGGTTTTCTTTGTGTTTTGCACGCTATTGTTGGTGAACCCAAATCCACTATCTTTTTCTCTTTTGCTAGAAGAAACTGAATTTTTTTTCAGGGTGACCATATGCCTGATAAAATATTGACTTCTACCGTTATTGCTAGATGTGGCCCAGGGACTTAGTCTGTCCAATGAGATGTGAGGGGATATTGCTGTGTGGAATTGTTGGGTAAGCTCTTCATAAAGAGGTGACTCAGTGGGTCATACTCTACATTTTCCCTTCACCATCCCTGGCTGCGGAAGCACTGTCTATAGGTGCGGATGTCTAACAGACGGGAGGCTGAAGGTCCTGGTCCTCAGAGCAGAGAGCTGTAAACAAGGCCCAGCTATCCATGATACTGTGGAGCTGCCACACCAGCTGGTTGACTTTCCTCTGGACTCCTCGTTACTTGAAAAGAATGAAACTTGTTTGGGTTGATTTTTCTGCAACATAAATGCTAACTGATACTCCTTTATGTGTGAAAGGAAGATACCTATTATTTCTGTCCATGGAAAAAATAAATAAATTTACCAACAAAGGCAAAATTGAAGTTAAGGCTACATGGTTACTGCTTAGGGACATTTACAGGGATGCCTCCCTTAGAAGGGAATTTGTGGCCCAGCCAGCTGGGAGAGAACCAGGAAGCAGTGCCTACCCTGTGAGTCAGCTGGTGTACAGGCAGGGAGAGACATCTCCCCTCACCCTAAGCAAGCAGCTGATTCAGAGGAATACAGGCTGAGATGACAGCAACTGAAGTAAAAAAATAATTTAATGCTTGTATTGTTTGATTGACTTTGCAAAAGATTAAAGCCAGTAGTCTGAGTATCTATTTAGAGGATAATGATATGCAATATAGTAATTATTGTGCATTTCCTACTGTCTGGTCCAATATCATTCTCAGTGTTTTGTTTTGTTTTATTTCCTTTAAAATAAAAAAAGTTTTTTAAAAAAGAAGGGAATTTGGCAAAAAAAAAAAAACCTGCAGAATGTTATTTTATAAAGAAAACAATTTGAGATAAGAGTGCCTTATGGAACCTCAAATTTCAATTACTATGGTATAAAATTTCTATATTATTATAGCACTTAGGAAAGCTACAGTTCCTAACATTTCTGTATCACTCAGGTTTTTCAAATATATGAGGATTTAAAAAAAATCTTATCTAAAAGTTGGCCAATTTAGGAAATAGCAGACTTTTCAAACTATGTATCAAATTTACCTTTGTTATTAAGTGGAGTGTTGAAGGAAATCTTGTCATTTGTGACAACATGAATGAACCTGGAAGACTGTGCTAAGTGAAAAAAGTCAGGCACAAAAAGACAAAGGCTATGTGGTCTCACTTACATACAGAATCTAAAAAATTCACATCCATAGAAGCAGAGTGGAATGGTAGTTACCAGGGGTTAGGGGTGGGGAAGATTAGGGAGATGTTCATCAAAAGGTACAAAATATCAGGTGAGAAGTAAGTTCAGGAGATGTATTATATAGTATGTTGATTAGAGGTAGCAATCTTGTATTGTATACTTGAAAACTGTTGAGAGAGGGATTTAAAATTTTCTATCACATATACATAAAATTAAGTATATGAGGTAGTAGGTACATTAAATACCTTTTTTGAACACGTTTTTCAAAATAACAACCCTTCAACTTCACCCCCATGTATTTCCCAGTTCTTTTCCCTTCTTCCTTCCCCCATACTACATATGAAATTCCATCATGTATTTCTAAATTGTTTAATTGTCTATCCTCTCTGTTTAGGACATAAGCTCCATGAGGACATGTTTATCTGTTTGCTTTTATTTGTTTATTTTGTTTTGTTTCACACTGTATCCTATACCTATAAAGGGCAATGGCACACAGTGGCTACTGAATAAAATTTGCCGAGTATGTTATCCAAGAGTGGCATGCTAGTTTTATATGACAATTACTCCACTAAAAGGTCATATCTGAGTTGTAATAGGCAGCAGCAAATATCACCCAACTCATTTCTTGACTTCATTAATATTCTCCAAAGACAGGATATTTCCACTTTTCAAAAGGTCATGCTAGTCAGCAGTTGAACATATGTTGGGTTCAGTTGTTGTGTAAATAATGGACTATACTATGTTCCAGAAACAGACAACTTGTCTCTGTTTCTGTGCTCTTGCGTTTTCATATTTTAAATTTGGTATTCCCTTCAAGGGCTTTTTGAATCTAACAGTCTTTGATCCCTTCTGTGGTTCAACAAGCAGCAAGTCATCTCTGCTACCACCCACCCCAGCTCTGTAGCCCCCTCTTGTTATTCTTCCTCTCCCCACTTCTTGTTGCAGCAACAGTTTCAAAACTAAACTTCAATTCTACAACAAATGAAGCAAAAGGCAGGAAGGGAAAAATGAATCACAAGCATATGGCAACAGTTTTGTTTGAAAGCACGTTCAGCATTCTTTGCAAACAGGCTGTGGCCATATGCGGCATGGTGGGCGTAGAAGTTTTAAAAATATGAGTGATAAACAGTGATAGATGTCTGAGATAATGAATAAAAAGCTTCCCAGTGACTGATTTGAGGGTAAGAAGGAAGTCTCTCAGAAGACCAGTATTTCTGTGTCGTTTTTTAAAGTCAGAAGATATTTAGGGGATAGTCTGTGATGAGTGAACATTCTTGCCATGTATTATACAAAGAAACTGGAAAATTGATTGGGATTCATTTCTTGGTTAAAATCTATATCACTTGAATTCAAATTTATTGATATATCAGCAGAAAAGTTAGTTGTAAAACCTCTTTTATTGTGTGTAGCTACTCGTCCCTATGAGCAGAGATGTAAGATACATATGTGTTTCATCATGGATAGGTTCATTAAATACTTACTGAGTTCTGACCAAATACTAGGCACAGTGCTAAGGTCTGAGTATTAAGTGGTAATCAAAAATTGTACAAAGTAAAACTGTCACAGCTTCCACCTTCCTAGAGTTTACAGTCCAGTAGGGACTTAGGAATCATCAATAATCACGCAAACAATCAAAGACAACAAGTGTAGTTTGTGCTACCAAAAATAGCAGTCCTTTGAGAGACTGTGATTAGATGCTCTGAGGAGTCAGGAAAGGCTCCTCTGAGGTGATGATCTGGCTGCAGTGGCAGATGAGTCACTGAGCGGGAGGAGGGATTTGTAAAAAGACGGTACGCAGAGCAGAAGGCCTAACTGTGAGCAATGGCCAGGCATGGTGGAGTTATAATGTGTTCTGGAGCTGAAAAAAGGGCAGTACATCTGGGGTACAGAGCATGATGATGAGTGTTGAGAGACGAGGGGGAAGGATGGACAGGTATGTGTCTTTCTGGCAAGCAGAAGCCATGAGAAAGTAGGATGGGGTGACTAATCAGGAGTCCCCTGCACTCACCCCTGGACACCTCCATTTTGGGTCCCAGAGAATGTCCTGTAAGGCGGTAGAAATAGTAAACCTTGGTTACAATGCACCACTCTTTCATCTGTCAAATGTGACGAGTACTGTTCTAGGTGCAAGGATACAAGAGCTGAATCAGAAATACACTGATCTCTCCTCATGAGGCTATCAGTCTGGGAAGGCTACACCATGAATCATGAAAATCACAGGCACGAATAAGAAGTTGAAATTGACATCATGCTTTGAAACAGCAGTGGAGGGTGCTCTGTGATGACATAGTGGGGTGCTAGCCTTCAGTAGGAGAGGTGGGGGCTCAAGGAAGATTTCCACTGAAACCTGGGTTGACCGAGACATATTGTATAATCAGTGGAAAGTTACCTGAAACTTCAAATTAGCCCTTCTGTTTTACCCCCAATCCTTATTTCATTAGGTGACCTCTGTATATAAATGACAGTGAATAGGTAGCAAGGCACAGTGTTTCTGGTAGAAATGCAAAATCTCTATTCTTGGTGCCATGTCTGTGAGACAAAAATAGTGACAAATTAAGCAATAAATTATCAGATCATTGGGGAGCTCTGACTTTATCCTTTCTCTATTAATTCACCAGGAAGGTAGTAGTATTGATATTTCTAAATTAACACCTTTTTCCTTACTACACCAATTACTTTCACCATGCTACAGTTCATCATCTCAAACTAGTCTTTTCTTCCAATCAGTTGAAGACAGAAAATCCATGAGCAGTTTTTCAGTGTGTGATAGTGTTTGCATTTCACTGCTGCTACCAATTTGGATTTTCATCATTCTTTATATTGTCAGCCTAATCACTTCACAAATTAATATGTTTATCTGAAAACAAATGATAACTTGTGCTTATGTCTGTAGCCTAGCAACCAGCCAGACCTAATGTCCCAAACACTTGGGGTGTGGTTGGCTGTTCCCAAAAGCCAGTATTAGGAATTGTGCTGAACTGACCAACCACTTTCCTGGAGACATACAAATGCTACGTCTATAGTGGAACTCTATGTGCTACCCCACAAAGAATTATTGCAGGATGGGTTTGAATCACCATCACTTATCTCAGTCACATAACAGTAGACATCTTGGGCAGGTTTCATAAACTCCCCAAGTTTCTCTTTTCTTTCTTTAGAAAAGTAAGAGTAATCATGTCTGCTCTGATATTCTCATCTACTTGTGAAAATCAAAGGAAAAAACACTTATGAATGTACTTTGTCAATTCTGAAACATATTTGTGTGTAGGATGCCAGGATTATCATACATCATAGAATTGTGGCACTAACCCTAATTCTTCATCCCTTCCTGTAACTACGCTTTTGGCCATGTGACTTTGCAAGTCCTTTCCTAAAGACTTTGCAAATCCTTCCTCCCCTGACTCTTGACTTCAGTTTAACTCTTTTGCTTCTGCCAATAGGATGTGGCAAAAGTGGCAGTGTGCAGTTCTGAGTTTGGCCTTAGTCTGAAGCATCCTGGCACGTGTCTGCTTGCCGATGTGTGCTCCACGAATTGCTGAAGAAATAACACATTCAGGTTTGGTCTGTGGTACCCGAAAGAGGGTGAGAGAGAGCAGAGGAGCTCCAGACTTGCTGCCCCAATGAGCCCAGCCTAGAATAGTCAAATCCTGCTAATCTACATATATGTGGGTGGGTCCAGCCAAGATCAGCAGAGTACCCAGCCAAATCATGCGAACTAAATAAATGTGACTTGTATGGCACGGAGCTATTGTTATTTGTTATGCAGTATTATTTCACCAGCAGTTGACTAATTCGTCTAACCAACTTCCTACCCTTTCAGCCAATCAGACATTCATCGGTTCACTAAAACTACTGTATCTTCCAAGGACTGAGACAAAAGATTTCAGTTTTGAGTTGGTTTTTGCTCCTTCCTCTATACTCCTATGTGTTCTTCCCTGCTTGGCCCAATTTCCAAAAATAAATTGTTCAAGGGTTGCAAATAAGAAATTCTCTACTGTACTCCATGTTATATGAATAAAAGGCACAATAGAAATCTAATAAATAATGCTTTAAGTGTTTACTTCTGATAGCAGACGGGAGTCTGTTGGGATGACGTGCTTTCTTTTTCATTGTCTAATTTATAGGTGGGATTTACCTATAAATATATGCAAGAGATAGGAACAAATTAAGGTTCTTAATGTCATCCAGTTCTGAGCCGGGCGTGGTGGCGCACACCTTTAATCCCAGCACTCGGGAGGCTGAGGTAGGAGCAGCATTGTGAGTTCAAGGCCGGCTTGGGCTACAACGCGAGTGCAAGGCTGGCCTGAGCTACATAGTACAACCCTGCCTCAAAAACTAGGGCTGGGTGTTTGGCTCAGTAGCTTAAGTGCCTGTCTGGCAGGTGTGAGGCTATGAGTTCAATCCCCAGTGCCAAAAAATATATATATATATATATATATATATATATATATATATAATCCAGTTCTTTAAGACAGTTCTAGATCAAAGATTCAGTATAGCACACATCAATGGAGCAGGCCTAGGAAAGAAAAAGATAATATAGCACACATACTAATTATTGTTATAGTCAGGGTTTGCAAGGAAAACAATTTAATACAGGACACATAATTCTGTAAAATAATTTACAGAGTTGTTTTATGATAGTCACCCAAAGAATCAGACAGAAAAAATTGCAGGAAATCTGTCCACACACTAAAGACCCAAAGAATCCAGCTGAGGGCCTGGGTCCCATGGCAATGTCTTACGTGAGTCCAGCTGAAGACCAAGAGCCCATGGGAATGTCTCATGCAAGTCTGTTTCATAAATTAGTACTGGGAAGGCCCAGAGATCAGTGATGGAAGCTAGAAAGTTTGTGCCAGCAGGATGAAGGATCTGGGCCAGTAGGCTGAAGGATCTGCACTAGAGCCAAGAAGCAACACCCAAAGTAAGGACCAGAGTTCCCCCGAAAGTACCACAGTCATCCTTAGCGACAGTGAGGTCCCAAGCTCCTTCGACGATGAGAACATATCATGAAGCCAGAACAATAAGTTTCCCCAGGAGACTGGACAGCACACCATCTTCCCCTCTGGAGCCAGGACGTGATGCTCAAAGTAAGGACCAGAGCTCCCCCAAAGTGAATCACAGTCATTCTCAGCAACAACAAGGTCCCAAGCTCCTCTGGCAATGAGAACAGCCAAGTTCACATCAGGAAAGAAGCTCGACAGGATCCTCCAGCAGACCCAACAGCAACAGGAGAACCAACAGCACCACTTCTTCCTCTCCAGTTCTCCTTTTTGTGCTTTTGGCAACAATCCTCAGGTGGGTCATCCACACCCAGCACCATGCTGGTTCTGTTCAGCTGTGTGTTACAAGTTGACCACCAGTTGTCAATCCACCATACCACACATTAGGCATAATATAAACTTCTAAGGAAACAGAAATACACGAGACACAAATGGCTGTCTCTTAAAGACATAGTAAGAGAAAGGAAATACAAATTACTCAAATCATTGTATTTCATAAATACAGTGATGCACACTTTTTAGCAAGTTTTCACATTTTTAAATCTAGTTGGGAGCTGAGGTGTACTTTAGTGGTAGAGCACTTACTTTGAATATGCAGAGTTGTGAGTTCAATCTCCAGCATCAAATAAATGTAGACAACAAAAGGAAAAAGGTAAAGATAAAAAGAAAAGAAAGGAAAAGATAATCAAGATGATGGTTGTCATAGTTTATTTGGTGTTTAATGATTTTCTTCTTTGCTATTTATAAGGGAATGATACAGATTTTAGCATCATGTCATAACATGAAAAAACAAGGAGGCATTACTTATAATAATATAGGAGAAGACTTGATGGGGGAAGAATCTATGTGAGACGCCAAAAACAAAAAGAATATCGGTAAGAAAGAGTAGTTAGGTTATAATACAGTATTGTAGAACAGTTGGTTCCTAAATTTTCTACGATCACCAAGAACTGATTTTATTACCCACTCTTCCCCCATTCCATGTTATTGTTTAAAAGATTTTATCATAAATAAATTTGTTTTTATCAAGAGGTATTTTACATCTCGATTTGACTATGACAGCCATGCATTACTATTAAACAGATGAGATAATCAGTATTTCATACTGGGTTAGTATTTTGGGTCAAGAGCCAAGAAACTTTAATTAGTCTATGGATGTTATTATTCCAGATAGCTGTTTAATCTGTGTTACAATTTTTAAACTATAACAAGAATTTATCCTAGATGGGAATCATCATTCTACATGAAAAGTGCATTTTAAGACAATACATGTTGTGATTCTTAATACATTTGCTCAATGCTTTGAGATGAGATAGGAAAGTAGGAGAGGTCAACCCATGGAGAGTCCTGAATATCACACTTAAGAATTTAGACTTTCATTGTAACTATCACTGAAGAAATCATTAATGAGTGTAGTAGGACTAATTGTATGAATTTGGCTATCTTAAAGAAGTAAAGCTGGGCATACCTTTAATTCCAGCACTTGGGAGGCTGAGGCAGGAGGAGCATTGTGAGTTCGAGGCCAGCTTGGGCTACAATGAGAGCACAAGGCTGTCCTGAGCTACATAATGTGACCCTGCCTCGAAAAAAATAAAGCTGGGAGTTTGGCTCAGTGGCTTTTGCGCCTGTCTGGCAGGTGCAAGTCATATATATCATAGGCAAAAAGAAAAACTTGATGACCAGATTTCCACATAAAGATATAAGCATGCTATAGCTTGTAAGCTTATCTACCACCAGCAAACAAAGTTTGGGCAGCTTCCCCATCAATTCTTTCAATCTCATGAAAGAGTTCCAAGGAAAGTATTGTGAAACAACAAGCACTCGACTTCTGGAGTCCAACCACCTGGATTATGTCCTGGCTCTATTGCGTTAGCTCTGTGGCCTTATGCAAGTCACTGAAGATCTTTAAACTTCACTTTTCTTATCTATAAATGCAAAAAGAGTACTATCAATTTTAGAAACTATTTTAAAGGATGACATTAAATGATTTTTGTAGGTTGTCTTGTTCCTGGTTAGCAGGATTTAATTGGTGTCTTTTAAATTTGCTTGGAGCGTCAGATGTCCAGAAACTCTATGGTAGTGTAGAACAATAAATTCAGTCTTCAGTGTTTCTATCATCTCCCAAGATGCCAAACTGGCTAACAGTCAAGACCCCAAGGAGCAAACATGCTCCAGTCACCAACTTTGTCTTGGTAGTAGTCTGAGTTTGATTTGATAGTAAATAGGAGGTGACTGCTGAATCTGGTGTGGAGATTCAAGAAGGGTGGTTTTCCTGGAGAATTTAACTGGAAGTTGGCCTATTGCAAATAATCATCATTGTTGTTAACACATGAGGGTAGGGGGCCAGAGGAAGCACCTTTCATGAGAAAGACCCAGAATTCCTGGGCAGGACTGAAAACGGGAAGTCAGAAGTACAAGAGCTCAAAACTGTTAATGAGACAGCAGCTGCCTGGCCACTGCTGTTCTGCAAGTTTCTCTAGAAATTCCTTCTATTTTTATTTATTTATTTGTTTAGTCTTTTTGAGACAGGGTCTTGCTATGCAGTTCAGGCTGGCCTTGAGCTCACTTTGTAACCCAGGTTGCTCTTGAACTTGCAGTGATCCTCCTGCCTCATCCTCGATTCCTTCTATTTTTAAGATATATTTTATTAGAACCTATTAGTTCGCAAAATACTGGGTTTCACTGATATTTTTGATCATGTCCAGTCCCCTCATTACTCTCCTTCACATTTCTCTTTCCTATCCCCCTTGTTCTCTTTTTCTTGTTTAATAATAGTTTCCCATCTACTTTCTTGTCATCTTGTTTAGATTTCACATATTTGGAGATGCATAGCAATTCCTTTTGCTCAGTCATATTTGAATCCTGTGAGATTTTTCAAATGAATGGGCTTAAATATATGCTATTTTGAGGACAGCAGGAGGTATTATGGTAACTACTGTTGATTTTGTATTGTTTTGAAGTCCTGTGTCACTTACACTGGTTTGTTTTGATTGGTTTTCTTATGTTTTATTTTCCTTGGTTTTATTCTCTTTAAAATAAAAATTAAAAAAAGAAAGAAAGAAAGAAAGAAAGGAGCTGAGTCATTCCCTTCTCTTTATTCAACTGTAAATGCCACACCACTCTAATGAACATCCAGGTTTAAATTTAGGACCACCCTAGTGATTACCTGGGGTTAAATTTAGAGAAGGCACAGATTGCTCACACTGGAGAGACGGTCGGAGGCACCTTCAATCAGCAGTGTCTGACCCTATAAATACTTGAAGCCTAAATTATCAAGGCACTTTTTTCCCTCTTTCACACTCAGGTCCCTTTCTTTCCTTCACCCTCTGTCCCTTTGCCCTTCTCCCTGTTCTTGCTACTACCCCATGATCAATAAATGTAGCTACTTACTACACACTGCAAGCTCTATGCTTGGTAATTCTTTCCTTGTCGTACACAAGAACCTGGGCTGTTTTTGGCCCACTCAACTGTAACATCTGATAAACCAACCAGGTGGACTTTACCAAACCTTGAGAGACCTCACCTGTTAGGGACCAAAGCTATGTGATAGATTGGTGGGGGCCAAACTGCAGGCCCCACAGTCCTGACAGATGTTGATTTGCTTCATGAATAAATAGGGCAATTTTTGTGGATGGCTGCAGGCTTCCTGGCTGGGTGGGATATAACCCGGTGAGGCAAGATAACATCTGCTGAGGATATTACAGAGAAAACAAGTACCTAGGTGTGGAGAAGGCCCTTAACTTGTTTCCTTTGTGATGCCAAACTTGTCTTACTGCAGCTGCTATTCCAGGAAAAGTATACTACCCCTTTCCCTGGCTTCTCACTGGGTAATAAAAGTGGGCCAGTTGAAAAAGTCTTTGTCTTTGCCCTATCTAAGGCACTGATCACCCAGCCCTCTGAACCTGCAAATTTCTGTTTGCCTTTCTTTATCCCTCACTGTACCCCTCTGAGCAAGGTCTGATCAACCCTTGGTACTCAGTGGACTGTGAGCCAAGAGACCTCTTTGCACAGCATCCCAGAAACCTCAGCAGATGTCAAAGGCATTAGCAGCTCAGAAACCTTTAGAGAACTGAGCAAAAGTGGGCAAACAGACAACCCAGCCATCAAGGACGGTAACTCCCCACTTTGTGGGGAAACCCTCTTTTCCCCTTTCTGGGTGAAAAATGGACTTCTGGGAGGCGAGGTGGACTGATCGCCATGTGGAGAAGACTAGACTGTGGGACTAAAGGTGTCTGTCTATCCTTATGGGGGACAGGAGGGCTCTGCCAATCAATTGGGCTTGTGTTCTGTTTTCAATCCACACAGTGTAGAAAGTCTACCCTGAAGGCTGGGGACACACACCTCAGTGGGGATGGGTGTAAGATGAGCAGAGTGAGGAAAAAGACTGCCAGAGCAGGGGAAAAGGCTGCCAATATAGACAAATGCTTTGGCATAGCTTTCCACAGCAGGGGACCAGGAGAGATTAACCTGGCTGGCCTGAGCTGTTGCTTTTCTCTGTGGAGTACTTGGTAACTTGCCCTGAACATGAGCAGCCCTTTGTTTAAGGCCAAGGGTGTTTGTGACTCCCTGTGGGTCATGCACTCACATGGAGTGCTCCCTTTCCATAGGTTTTCTCCTTTTCTGATTCCCCTCTCTCCCTCAGGCTTTCATGTATCAGAATGTTCCATTCGTTTAGCTGTTAGTTCTGGATAACTCAAGAAAGCAGCATTTTGAGGGTCAGTGTCTTCCTGCGCAGGAAGGGAGGGTTTGTTTAAATCTCCTGCTTCCTGTTTCTGCCTGCGCTGGTCCTCGGTGGTGCAGTGCAGCTGACCAGCTTCTCATCTCTGCTGGATCCCAAAGCCCACCTGGTTAGAGTTGTTCTCTCCTGGGGTAGCTTGCTGATACTGGTTTGCTATCCGTTTTTACTCAGTTTTGCTTTCATTATGGTAATTGTGGCTTTAAATTTAAAAGGGCATAGTGCTTGATTTTTATTTTGAGATTCTGTCTCCACATGTGTAGGTTTTATGGCCTAATCTAGTGAGTTGAGTTTTCTCTATGGATTGATCTCATTCCTTTTTAATTGGCTAAGGGACATTTAGCTAGTAAGGTATCCTACTTATGAGCTCTTCAACCAAAAGATGACTTGTGTTGATAGGTGAAATCCAATGGGTCCAAGGAAGCAGCACCAGTGTCTACTTAGGTCTAGGGACCTCTGGTCCAAAGGAATTCAGCCTATCCACGTAATAACTCCCCCCCGGGTGGGGCTTAAAAGGAAATTCAACCCTACCTTGTTCAGCCCCTGGAAGGAAATGCCCTGCCAGGTTAAACCCCTGGAGGGAAGTACAATCTTACCATTTTGAAACCCTAGGAGGCTAAACCTAGATCTTAATTTTTGATCCTCCTATCTACAGATGGGAACAACCTCATGTATTCCTTCTGAGTCCCCACTCAGGGATCTTCTTAACCATTGTGATGAGCCCCACACAAAGACCCATTAAAGAGTCATCTTATATCCATGTGTAATAATGAATGTACCTATGTATTCACTTGGGAAAATGAGACATGTCCACCCCTTGACAGCCTGAAATACAATCCCACATTTTAATTATATCTCTACTGTAAGGAGCAGGACAAGTACTCAGAGATGCCTTATATTCAGGCATTTGTGGCCCTCTACGAGATCTGTACCTAGAAGTCATCATTACTCAGGAGCTGAGGTTGTAGAGGACTCACTCCTGTCAGCTCCTCCTTCCCATTGACCACCTCCTCAGCAACCTGCTTGGCCAGGCCATCTCCCAAGTCCACCTCACATTAGGTCTGTGCCTACTTACCATAGGGCCCCAGGCTAGGGAATTTAAGCCCATCACTGCTCTACCTTGTTTTCAGTCATAGATATACAAGAGCACAAGGAAAAATTAGGTAGATTCTCTGAGGATCCTGAAGAATTTGCTGATGGTTTCCAAACCTTAATGATGGCTTTGGTCTAACCCAGTGAGGTCCAATTCGTCCTCATTTCTTGTTGCACAACAGTAGAAAGGTAAAGGATTATAAAGTCTGCAAAGCAGGCCCATGATGAAGCCTTTGCAGCTTCACCCGCTGATAATCAACCAACTATGACATCATTCAGGTCTCATGAAAGGCTTGAGTGAAATTATAATATGGGTCAGAAAAGCTAAACAAAAGTTATACTTCAAGGGCATTTTAGCTGGTATACTTCAAGGGCTACCCAGACCTGTAAACCATAGTAAGCTTCAGTCTGTTATTCAGAGAATACAGTTGCTCTCCAGCTTCATCTTAAAGAGGCCCTCTATCAGTACTCTAATTTAGACTCTAAGTCTACAGAAGGTCGGATTATCCTAAGGTAGCATTTTGTTTGTTAGTCAGCTCCAGATATTAGGAAAAAGCTCCAAAAAGTCCAACAGCACCCACAAACTGAAATAAACCAGTTGGCCAATGAACCTTATTCAGTGTTCAGTAACCATGATGTAGCAGAGGACATGAAAACCTACATGTGGAAAGAAGTCAAGGAATTTTAAAAATTATACTTTAAAGAAAAACTGCACCCTCAGAACACAATCCCAATTCATTTACTTTTTTCCTTCTCCCAAACTGGGGCAAATGCATTTTAGCCACAAATGGGCCTGCTCACTCCCTCTCACTTGCAGATGGTTCTCTTTCACCCATGAATGAGTAACCCTTTGGGGATTTTTTTGTAGGAATAGACCATTACCTCACTAGTAGTGGGTTAAGCTCTCCCACCGACTGAGACTAAGCCTAAAACTAAGACTAAGACTAAAAACAAAACTATAGATTATTGAATTTCATATTTCTACCTCCCAAAACACGTAAAGGATCCCCAGTTCCCAATGAATTGTGCCTCATTTCTTTAAGCACTCACACTTCACTTTCGAGTGCGTTCTACATCTACCTCTAATAAATCTTTCTCACACTTCTTTTACAGACACATCCTGAAAATTGTTTTTCCATGTCAAGGGTTGGTGAACCTGCATACTTATTTTAAAGAAATTGGTTAAGTTCCTTATTTCAGCGTAGGGGATCCTCAGACTCAGCTTGTGTCAGAGCCATTAGGAAAATATTACCTAATACAAAATCTCATCACCCTATTAACCACTTCTTTTGTCATTAAGATACAGGAAATAGATAGTTGGATTCACCTTTCCAGGGTAGAACTCAAACTGCCTGGGACACCAGAAGATGGAGGACCATGATCTCCAAACACCCGTGAACCAATAGAGATCCTCAAGTTTCTTTTCAGGAAAGAAAAACTTCAGTCACTGTATAGGATATGCAGTGTACCCCCAAGTCCTCATATAATTTTGATGGGGCTGAGTTATTGGTTTGTTATTGGTTTGTTGATTGACAATGTGAGCGCTGTGCCCGCCCAGGGGTGGAGCTGACATACAGCGTAAGGGAAGGTGGGTCTTCCCCTTCCGCCTTTCTCTCTCTCTCGCCAACGCGCCTTGTGGCTTGCAGCCGCCATGAACTGTAGCCCCGTCATGCCACGCTATCTTGGAGCCAACTTATAGACTGAAACTCCCGAGAAACTGTAAGAATAAACCTTTCCTTCCCTAATTTTGGGTGTCAGGTATTTTGTCTCAGCAACGAGCGAAAAGTAACTAAGACAGTCACTCCAGTGAACCAAATGGATAAAATAGTGGATTATGTGAATAGTCTCACTACTATCTTATTTACAGTACTTACTAAAATAATAATTGTGCCTGATTCATGAAAAAAGGCCATGGCCAAACACATCCAAGTGCATTCCAGTCTTTTTTTTTTTTCCTGTTACTTATGTATTTATTTTTATTTTAAAGGGAATAAAACAATAAAACAAAACAGTGATAATAGCAGGAGATCTATAATAGTTACTATATACATATTGTTGTCCTCCAAATAGCTGTTCAGACTTCTGGGTTTAGCCTGGCTCACAGGTGGGGGCTTAGCTTCCTTCCTAGTTCTCCCTGGTCTACACTCCAGCTGACTCACAGGCAGGGACCTAGCAACCTTCCTGGTTCTCCCCAGTCTGTGCCCTGGCTGGCTTACAGGTAGGGACACTGCTTCTGTCCTGGTTTTCCCCATTCAGTGCACCACCTGGCTCATAGGTGGGGGCTTAGGTTCCTTCCTGGTCCTCCCTGGGCAGTGATCCAGCTAGCTCACAGGTAGAGGCTACACTCCAGTTTATTGACAGTAGTCTTATATGTGCCTGTCTGTTCAATTTGTAACTGGTTGCAACATGTACAACTGTTTCGTTTGGGCTGAACATTTTTATTTTCCTTTTGATTTTTAAATATTTGTGTGGTTGGGCAGAGTGGGGCATACCTGTAACCTTAGCTCTGCCTCAGGAGGCCAAGGCAGAAAGATTGTTGCAAGTTTAAGGCCACCCTGGGCTACATAGTGAGTTTAGAACCAGACTGAACTACATAATGAGACTCTGTCTCAAAAACAAAACAAAACAAATTATGCCTATCACTTAAATCAGTTTATTGGGCTGAGCCTGGTGGCACATGCCTTTAATCCCAGCACTCGGGAAGCTGAGGTAGGAGGAGCGTTGTGAGTTCCAGGCTGGCTTGGGCTACAATGCGAGTGCACGGCTGGCCTAAGCTATGTAGTGCAACCCTGCCTCAAAAAACTAGGGCTGGGAGTTTGGCTCAGTGGCTTAAGTGCCTGTCTGGCAGGCACAATGTTGTGAATTCGATCCCCAGTGCCAAAAAAAAAAAAAAAAAAAAATCAGTTCATTGGTACAATAAGTGTCATTAAAGTTAAGGACATGCTTCCACCCAGTTTTGGATATTTAACAGTACAAGGGAAAATTGGTTAGATTCTCTGAGAATTCTGAAAAATTTGCTGACAATTTCCAAATGCACTCACATAGGTTGGTTGCCTGTCAACTGCAATGATGTCAAGACTGGTTTGACAAATGCAATGCCTATTGTTGTCTGTGTACAATAACTTTGGAGTCTTTTATTGGTCAGAAAAGTGTGTTGTTATGACCTGGTTCTCACTGGTCACCTAAGAACAAAAGATATTCTGTTAAGATAATTAAAAGGGGACCCACTGGACTTGAGAAAACTTCTGGACAAGACTCTCCTCGGTGAGGCCAAGTGTGGTGGTGCACGTCTGTAATCCCAGCACTTGGGAGGCTGAGGCAGGAGGATCACTGTGAGTTTGAAGCAAGCCTTCGCTACATAGTGAGTTCAAGGCCAGCCTGAATGTATAGCAAGACTCTGTCTCAAAAAACAAAACAAAACAAAACAAACAAACAAAGACTCCCCTTGTTGAATAAAGGAGCAACTGCCTGGAAGAATTTATTCCAATATTTATTCACTAATGGGACCTCCAATTATTGCTGAACATTTTATTGCAGTGGTTGTAATCATCAAAAGGTTAAGTTTTCTCTGGGTGAAACAATAAGATTTTCTTATTAAAAGATGATCTTGGTACAAAACTGAATTAAGAGACAAAGTTTTTTTTATAGCTATGACACTCATTATTGTTAACTTCATGGTATACTAAATATATTAATGCCTTCTGGGCATATGGGTGTTTAAAGATGTAAAACTAGGGTTGTTTATGATAACCTTTTCTTTTAGACTCAGATATCTGCCTTTCTCTTACTTGTGCTCCAGCTACTTGTGATAAGCAGTTCATGTCAAGTCAGCATGAGACCACCTGACAAATGATAATTAAACAAAAAAAGCTTAGGGGTTTGTATTTTATATAGGTGTTACTACACTTACAGATGCTCAGGTACTAAACAGTCCAAACAATGCTGCACACTAAATGTTAGAGGCTAGATATTATAGATTTCAAAGGTGTATTTATGGACAGATGTATTCCTCTTCGATGGTGTTCTATTGAAGGACAGTGTCTTGGTTACTTTTCTTTCATTGCTGAGACAAAATACCCAACACCCAAAGTTAAGAAAGGAAAGATCTGTTTAGCTCACAGTTTGTAGAGGTTTCAGCCCATAATCAGCTAACTGTAAGGCAGGGCAGTGTGGCAGAGGGGCAACTGTTCATGGTAGCAGAAGACAGCAAAAGCAACAAGAGTAAAAGGGAAGAGCAAGCTTCTTTTCAGTCCCTTACACTGTGTGCAGGCTACATACCCTAGGGCAGGCATAGCGTTCAAAATCCAACCCCAGCACTAAACAGTAAACCAACAACAAACTCTAGATTCAGCCACCTCTGAAAAGCACCCCTGCCTTCAAGACCATGAGGTTTTGGGAGAACATCCAGAAACCAAAACATGGAAAATTATGTGAGAGTTTCTTTGTGTCATTCAATGTCTTATAATCAGATGAAGATGATTGACTAAAAGGCTCTTCTGTACTCAGATGGACATTTCAGTGTGTTTCAAAGATAATGTCCTCACTGTCATGCTAAAATCATATGTGTGACTCTTGATCTCAAGTTTTCTCTGCAAAACTTTATAATTGTTATCTGTTATGATTCTTTTTAAAAAATCTATCACTCCTTTTAATGTTTTTTTTTTCTTCTAACCTAACATACTAAGGTAGGTCATCAGTACACAAAGAAACAATACATTTCCACTAAACTTGTAACAAATTAGGTGCAATTATGTCTGTAGTTTCTTCTCTTTTTTTTCCCTCTGAAAGCACTTTTTTTCTTTTTCCTCTTATATGGGCATTTTCTTAGCCCAAACAGCATCTATTTTGTATATGGAAGATGCTTAACACTAAGTTGCAGATACTTCCCTGCTACTTAACCTCACTGAGGATCTGACAGCTGATATACAGTGGCATTTCTTTAAAATATCATATGGTGCTCAATAATGATTTCAGAGTACAGGATTTAGTAATTCAGTACAAAACCATATTTTAGGAACTGCAGATATGGTGGTATACTATAAAACCATCTTCAATTAACACAACTAGAATACTATAAAACCATCTTCAATTGGCACAACTAGAATACAGGGCAGATAAACCTGAAGTTAAACAAATGTTGGTGTTTGGTCAAGAGAGCACTGGAGTATCTGACTGCCACCACTAGCTCTGAAGGCATGAACCTGATCATCTTTCTTTTACACGGGAAAATTGTAGAAGTTTATCTTTTTCACTTATGCTGTATTATGCAAAATGGATAGGAGAGTAATTGGAAAAAAAATGAATCAGCCTCATAAGTCACAATGTTCTTTCACAGGGAATAGTCAGTCTAAAGTAACTGTTGGCAACTTCTAAGTTAGTCATCAAGTCTTTCACTGTCCATTTATAATCATCAAAATCTGAGAAGGGTAACATTACAAAAGATACAGTCAAAACCTTTCCATGTATAAGTAGGGAAATGGGTATGTGTTTGTTTTTATTCACACAAGGCAGTCACTGATACAAGCTTTAAAAAATACAGCTAACCACAAAAAGGAGGAAGTAGGAGCACAACCTTTAAATTGATGTTACTCTTCTAGAAGATGCAATCTCATATAGAAGCACTACAGAGTGTCCAATTATAGTCACGAATGGAACTACCTGATATTTCTTGGCAGCTAATGATATTTAATAAAATATGCACATAAATGTCCATTCAGGAATTCTATCCTTCACTCACAAATCATCTAATGATTAATCAAGACAGTATAGTTTTTTTATATTTTTGAAGGTGCCTACAGTATTACAGAATTGTAAAAACAACCAAAATACATTTTTCAAAACCACCACAACTTGCTTCTTTTAATTTATCAACATCATCTTTTACTTTCTCAAAAATTTCATTAGCTGTTCTGAATTTTTGTTCCACTCTGATACAGTTTCTGGGTCACCTTCACTGGGATTATCTGTAACTGGAAGTTTTTCTTCATTTTACTTGCCTTGCATCGAGGTTAAAGATCCAGAATAATCTTGATCTGCAACTCCAAGCTGAAGTTTTTACTTTTAAGCTCTTCTACCTTTTTCTGCAAACAAGCTATTTCATTTGATAATCTCTTTGCAAGGAACCCATCTCCCTGTTCTTTGTCTTTCTCAAGATGGTGTGTTCCCACATCTAGACCATGTCTCTCAGAGAGGCTGTTTTCCCTGCATCCTACTACTCTTCCATCTTCCTGGAAGTAGCCCAAAATTTACCTTTTGCTCTCAAGGTCAGTTAAGTCTCCTCAGGCATTGCTTTTAGAATCAGGTACAGAGTCTCTTAGCTCCTCTGTCAGTGTCAGTCATCAGGATGGGTCATAGTCTTGCTTGACCATGTGGCTTCCTACGACAGCTTGTAAAACTTTCCTCTCTGGTGACCCTCCTTTTTTGGCACACTGTGCATTGATTGACTCCTGTCCTCTGGGGTCCAACCATCTCCTTGCTCCAGAGGTTGAGTGACTCACAAAAGTTATAGGATCAGGTAGAGAGGTTCCCTCATGTCCTGGATCCTTGTGGAACTTGAAGGACCAAGCCCAAAATGTTGACCACATTTTGATATATCCCGCAAAACTATCTTTCAAAATAAAGGGAGAAGTAAAATACTTTCATGATAAGGAACAGTTGAGGAAATTCATGACCACTAAACCAGCACTCCAAAATATTTTGAAGGACATTTTAGAAAGGGATGGTAAGTACTACAGCTCCATGAACTCCAATAGAAGGAATCCACCTGGAAAAGAGAAAACAACATGATAAAGATAAATCAATACATATCAGTTTTAACCATCGATGTTAATGGTCCTAATTAATTAGTTAAAAGACATAGACTGGCAGAATGGATCAAGAAGCAAAATCTAACAATATGCTGCATACAAGAAACACATTTAATTAAAAAAGGTACTCAGAGACTGAAAGTTAAAGGGTGGAAAACAATACTCCATGCAACAGGAGTCCAGAAAAAGCGCAGAGATAGCTATTCTATTTGAAGATAAAGCTAATTTTAAGTCAAGACTGGTTAAGAGAGACAAAGAAAGTCATTATATTTTGGTAAGGGAACAATCCAAGAGGAAGAGATAATAATGCAACAAATACTAGTCCACCCAGTTATATAAAACAATTATTAATCGACATGAAAAATCAAGTAAGCCTTAATACAACTGTATAGGGAGACTTTAATACATTGCTGTCACAAAAAGACAGGTGTGGAGTTCCTGGGATCCTCTGGGTAGAGTATCATGTCATTTGAAACAAAATCTATGTATATAAAAAATTAGTTGTGACAGTCAGAGAAAAAGAATCTTGAGTAAAACGTAATTTTTTCAGGGTCACTGTCTTGGTTACTTTTCACTCGTTGCTGAGACAAAACACCTGACACACAAACTAGGGAAGGAAAGGTTTATTTAGCTTGCAGTTTTTGGAGGTTTCAGTCCACAATCAGCTGGCTCCAAGACAGGGTGTCATGGCACAGGAACAACACTTCAAGGCAGACAAGCAAAAGCAGCCAGAGTAAAAAGGGGGAGAGCAAGCCTCTTCTCCTCCTTTATATAGTACACAGGACACCCCGCCCCCAGGGTGAGTGTAGCATCCACAAATCTCCTTGCCTTCCTTTGTACAGGATGAGGATGTTTACCAAGTAAGACCCCTGGTTCCCTCCTGAGTCTCCCAGTTAAACTTTTGACCTTCTCAAATTGACACAATGGCCAGGTAACTGCTTGTGCTCTACACCCCAGGATGTAGAGCTGCTGAGTTATGTAATTAAGCTTCTAGACTTCTCAAGTTGACACAATGTATAAACCCTAACAGTCACCTTCAGATTTTATTTTTATTTTTTATTTATTTATTTATTTTTTTTGCTGCACCAGGGATTGAACTCGCAGCCTTGCGCCTGCCAGGGCAGGCGCTTAAGCCACTGAGCCAAACTCCTGGCCCTGGTTTTTTGAGGCAGGGTCACACTATGTAGCTCAGGTCGGCCTTGCGCCGCGTTATAGCCCAAGCCGGCCTCGAACTCACAACGCTCTGCCTACCTCAGCCTCCCGAGTGCTGGGATTAAAGGCGTGCGCCACCATGCCCGGCTAGATTTTATTTTTAATGTGAAATGTTCACTTGAAAACAACTGTGTTAACAATTAGTTAAATAATGTTTCGTGTCTGTATTTTTTGTCTTAAATAATTTTCGGGCATATCCAATATGTTGATGATTGTTGCTGTTTTGTTGGTTGGGGTGAAATTGTTGTTTTGATTTCTTGTTTTCCTTTTGCTTAAAATAAAAATAAAATAAAATTTAAACAAGGTAAATTTTGACTGACACAGGTCTCTCTTTAACCTGGTCTTGAATACCTTGCAGGGGAGTATAATCGAAAACAAAAGTAATAGCAGTATAGCCTAACTATAAAAAGGTGGCTCCAGCCACTGTCCTCTGCTGACAATTTCTAGCTACACCTGTAAACAGGTCTAGGAGCCAACTAGATACAAGTGCTCTTCCAATTCCGTAAGAACAGTATCTGATGTGGCTCATTCCCCAACTTGCCTTTCCATTCTAGTGCTCATGCTTTGGTAATACATGCCTTAATCTCTTAGCAAAGCTCGTTTATTCTTGCCTAGAGACTGCCAAAACCCAGGTGATCATGCAGATGAAATCCATGCCACCTGAAACAGCCTACACAGATATATTTAGAGTATTACCTTCCTCCAAGACCAGATAGACTCACTAGCAGCAGTGGCTGTACAACATTGGTGGGGACTAGATCTCCTAACACCTGAGACAAAGGGGCTATGTTGGTCTCTAAACAAAGAATGTACTTCTCTTGTTAATAAGTCTTAACATATCATCAAACTACTGGTGTTGACCATAATTGAGCTCAGAGTGTGCTTTCTTGTCCATGGATTATCAAGAAATCTTTGAAAGAAGGGATCAGCTCCCTCAAGCTCCTAAATCAGTCAGGGTGAGAGTTCCTTGGTCTCTTCACAGGCAGGGCCGATGCTCCTATTCAACCAAAAGTAGTTATAGAAGACAAAACTTCCTTCTTCAACTTCCCTCGAAGATTTTTGGGGTCTAGGACTCTCAGCAGGGAATAACACAGTTAGATATAAAGATGCTGAGTCACTCCCTTCCCTTCACTTAACTGTAAATTCCACACAACTCTAATGATCACCTGGGTTTAATCTTAGGCCACCCTAATGATTACCTAGAGTGAAATTTAGGAGATTGCACAGATTGCTGACATCAGAGAGAGAGATAGTGGGAGGTAGCTTGGATCAGTGGTGTCTGACCCTGTAAGTACTGGAAGCCTGAATTATCTAGGCCCTTTTTTCCCTTTCACACTCAAGTCCCTTCACCCTTCTCCCTGTTCCTGCTACCATCCGTGATCTTCACTAAATGTAACTGCTTACTACATATGATGAGGCATATGCTTGTCAAACCCTTTCTTGTTGTACACAAGAACCTGGACTATTTTTGGCCTACTCAATTGTAATAGGCATGTGCTTTATATTGTGCAAATCTCAAGGAAACCAGCAAGAACTTCTATGTACAGGACCTGGGAGGTGATGTTGTGATCTCACATCTCAGGCTGATACCAGGTCTAGGGCTTCCTATTGAAAACCTGCTCTTGAAAAGTTTGCATGCAGGCCTTTGGGAACTGTTCTGTGCATGTGTTTGTGATCTTGTAATTAACAGCTCATGCCTACTACCCCAGCCAGCCTTGCCATGCCCTAATCTCCTATCTTACACTCACATTGCGACTTTGCTGTATAAATGACCCCTGACAGAGGGCCTCAGTGGCAACCCACGTTCAAGTTACTTCTTGTCTTTCAGGAGCTATTTCACAATAAATCTTTCCTATTCAGAGCCTGCATTGTTTCTTACAATTCATTCTTTGGTGAATTATCCTATATCAAATATCACTATGTCACAAGAAACTAATATTTACTGTTTCTCATTCTGCATATTTTTTGGAGGTTGTTATGGAAAATTGTCAGGTACCACTTTCTTCATTCAGTTGGCTCCAAAGTTTACACAAGATGGAGACTTGATTTCATCTGTATAAATGAGACAAGGGTGGAATTATTGAACACCTGGTTAGGACTGGGTAATCTTTATTTGCTTGACATCTTTGGTCAGTTACCCTAACCTTTACAGACTAAGATGTCACTTCTAACCCATCCCATTCTCTTCCCTATCTTTTCCAGAGGCTAGCAAATATAATGCAGTCTAGTGTCCTTCACCCTCTTGTCTAGTTCAGAATATTCCGCATTCCTTCCTTGTTGCTCTGCCATTTCGGGGCATTATTTTCCTTCTCATTCTGAACAGGAAATTGTCCCCTCAGAAACCAATTGGTGAAGAAAAAAAGAGATTTATTGAAATGATATAGAGGACATTGCAGCAAAGTTACAATAGTTTACAAAACTTTCACAAAGTTTTTGTGAAAACTCCAGTGTTCTCATTCTTTATTGAAATTTTACTTATATATTAGAAACCTTTTTAAAATGGATTTGGAAAAAAAAACCCTGTTTTTAAAATACAGTAATGGTGATTGAATCCAAGTCTTTATGCTTGCTAGACAAGTGTTCTAGCACCTAGCTACCTCCTCATCCTTTTTATTTAATTTTGAGGCAAGTTTTCCCTAAGTCACAAAGTTGCACAGGCTGGTCTCAAATTTGCCATCACCCTGCTTCAGCCTCCCAAGGTGCTGGGATTACAGGCATGCTAAGCCTGTCTATACATTAATGTACTATATTCAGTTTGATGATTAGTCAAATCACCTCTCTAATGTTTCAACAGGACTGCTTTGGCTATTTCTACTATGTAACAAACAATGTCAAAATTTAGTGAGTTCAAATTACAAGCATTTATTTGCTTATGATTTTGCCAGGTGGTCAATTTTCCTACTCATCATGCCTGCCAGACAGCTTGTCTGGAGGCTTATCTGGGACAAGGATGTTCAAGATAGCTTCTTTCTAATGACTCTCAAAAGTCTGTGTTTACCTGGAGTTTCAGAACATAGTGGTATTAGGCAAAAAAGAGCCTTTACAAATACAATTAGTTAAGATAAGGCCATGTGGGATTAGGGTTGATTCTAATCTAATCTGACTGGTGTCTATAAAAAGAGGAGATAGAGGGAGAGAGAACAATGGCCACACCAGCAAACAAGCCCAGTCTGGGAACCACCACCATGTGCAGGTTGCCACCGGACTGGGAACAGCTAGACCCAAGCCTCTCCCCATGAGTCAGCACCATTTGTGGACTGGGGTAGAGAGAACAATGGCCGCACCAGCAAACAAGCCTAGTCTGGGAACCAACACCATGCACGGGCCACTGCTGGACTGAGAACAGCCATATCCCATCCCCTTCTGTCACGTGGGCTGCAAACAAGTGGTACCCCCAACCATGAGCAACTGGTTTATCCAGAGAAATGCAGGCTGTAATGATAGCTATTGAGGTGAAATGCAATTGGATGCCTGTGGTGCTTTGGTCTAAGGCCAGTGGTCTGATCATAGGTTCAGAGGATATTGGTATACAGTGTGGCATCTAGCGGGAATCTTCTGGGTTGTAGTTATTGTTAATTCCCTAGTCTTGTTTTGAGGTCCTATATTGCTTCCATTGTTTTGTTGGGTTGGGTTTTATCCTCTTTTGTTTTGTTTGATTATGCTAAATCTGATGGCAGGAGAAGTTATTTTAATGATAGCAAGATATATTATGGTAGCGATTTTGGATTTACTATTGGCTCATTTTGAAGTCTTTTATCACATTCACTGTTTTGGTTTTATTGTTTCTATTCTATTCTGTTCTGTTTGATTTTTACTATGTCCAAAGTTATCTGCAGCTATTTTGAAGACATCAAAAGGCATTATGGTAACCACTGTTGATTTCAAAATGTTTTGAAGTCCCGTATCTCTTACACTGGTTTGTTTTGATTGGTTTAATTCTGTTTTATCCTCTTTAAAATAAAATTTTAAAAAATGTAAGGAGATGAAGATACAGACAAGCACAGGGAAAACACCACGTGATGGTGGAGAAAGAGCCTGGAGCTATGAAGCTGCAGGAATGCTGACGCCGAAAGAAGCAAGGGACAGATCCCCCCTAAGGACCTCCATGAGGAACTGACCTTACAACACACCTCAATTTGAAACTCGTAACCTATAGAACTGTGAGAGAATAAACTTCTGTTATTTTAAGCCACCCAGTTTTTGGTGTTTTCTTATAGGACATTAATACAGATTCTCTTGCATTTCTAGCTCTCTAGCTGAGGTGGTTGAGACAATTGAAATTTGACCAGGCTTTCCTTCTCTTCATCCCCATTCCTCTCTGATTCCCACCCTTCCACCTTCCCTTCTTCTTCTTCTTCCTCTCTCTCTTCCTTTCCCTCCCTTACCTCTCATCTCTCCACCAGGATGCCCAGGTCTCTTTATATGGAGGTTTAAATTTCCAAGAGAGTGAATGTTGAAGCTTCCAGGCCTCTTATGAGTTAGGCTACTACTGATTTACTTTCACTATATTCTGGAGTTGTACTAGCTGAACTGTGTGAGCTACTTTCCATAATCTGTTCCCAACAACACAGTAGAAATATGGAAAAGTTTTCTCTGGGAAATGTGAAATTTCAAAGGTAAAGATTCCACTTGGGGCCATAGGTACTATTTAATTTCTTTGGGACCGTTTAAATCATGCAAATCTTGCCTTGATTGCTATCATCGCAGAAAATATGTTCTACTTACCTGAAAAAGTTTTATTTTCATTTCCATTTTATCATGGTAAAACTATAGGCACATGGATTTTGTTTTGTGCTGTTGTCATGTTAAAGATTTTAAATAAAGAGCTACATTAGTTCCACTCCTTCCCCAATTCATTTTCCTAAGACCTACCAATTTCAATAGTTCTCATTTTTAGTTCTTATGGCTACTTGAATATGTTTAAGTGATATATCACTTCTGCAGTTTTCAGTAATGTTTTTTCACTCATCACTTTCCAATTTTGGTACTATTTTAATCTTTATTGCTACATGACAGTTCACCTCAGGGAACACAAGTTTCATCACTGGTTGCTTCTCAGCTTCTGATCTTTGAACAGCAACATGGTCATGACTCCTATATCCAAAAGCAAGGGTGGTGGATCTACTTTTACATAAAGAATTTAACTTCTTACATCTCTTACTCTCTCCCTGTAGCTCCCAACCACCATCATCTCTTCCTAAGACCACTGCTGTAGCCTCTTAAATAGCTTTTGTCCTTCAGTCCTCTTCAGTTACTTTTTGATTACATCCAATCTCTTCTCAACATAGCAAGAGTGACCTGCTAGTATCTAAGTTATCTCAAGTCTTTCCCTTATCTAAATCCCTCTAATGGCTTATCATCTGTCTCAGAATTATAGGCAAAATCTTTGCGATGCTTTCCAAGACCCTGCATGACCTGGTTCCCTGTTACCTCTCTGAACGAGTAGAGCCAACCATACAGATAAAGTGAACACAGTCCACATTAGAGCACTGTCACATCACACCAACTGGAAGCTCAGAAAGTCCCCCAACCACCTGCAGTTTTGATAATTTGCTAGAAGGACTCACAAAATTCACTGAAAGGCATTCTATTCACCACTATGATTTATCACAGGGAAAAGATACGAATTAAAATCAGCCAAAGAGACAAACATAGCAGAACCTAGAAGGATGCCAACCTGGAGCTTGGAGTTTTCCTCCTCTAATGGAGCCAGGACAGGGTTACTATCCTAATGTGTAACAACATGCACAGAGTATTGTTAATCATGGATGTCCACTAGGGCCCGCATATGTAGAGGCTTTCTGTGGCTTTCCCATGTAGGAACAATGTACTGCCCACTGGCTGATGTTTGTAGCATTTCAGGAGGTCAAGCTGATACCTCATGGCTCAAAACTCCATGCCCCAACTACATTAGGGTTTTCTCTGCTGTTACACATATATTCCCATCTGATTTGGATCACAGGTGTATCAGGAGAAATGGCAGAAAGCAGGTAGAGTGATGAAAGGTGAGAAAATAGCAGTCCTCCATTCCTCATCTTGAAATAGAAAACCCCCCAAATATATTTTTGAAATTTTACCTTCAATTAAGAATCTGGAGAGAAAAAGAAGAAAGCAAAAGAATTAACACTTAGTAAGCAGCTTACCATATGCCACATATTATAACAAATACTTCTTGCATAACAGCTAATGGAATCCTCTTAACCACTGTCGTTGTATGTAGATGTAATATATGTAAACATACTGATTTCTACTTTATAGGTGAGAAAAATGAGGCTTACACAGGTTAAGAAACCTGCCCAAGGTCAAGGTTTAAGAGGATAAGAGTTTAATGATGGAGGAAGGGGCTTTTAGATACTTCATACTTTTTCCTCATCCATTCATCTCATGTACTGGATGGAACCTCCCACTGTCCTCTCATGGGAGGAGACAAGGAAGAGATAGAGTTTGTGGGCATTTATGCATGTGGGCTGCTTGAAGGAGGGCTTGGTTCTGCATTTAGCCTCAAGGTGCATCCATCAGTACATGAGCAAGCAGTGGCTTTGCACATTTAATTATGATGTACTTTATTTATTTATTTGGTACCAGGGATTGAACTCACAACCTTGCACCTACCAGGCAGGCGCTTAAGCCACTGAACTAAATCCCTAGCCAGCTTTGCACATTTAAGTGCTGCAACCCTAAAGAGAAGGATCCTTGCATTCACTGTCTTGAAGGGATATCTGATTTTTGAGGACAGAAAAAGGTGGTGGTGCAGTTTATTTTAAAAGCGATGAAAATTGGAATGATTCACCTGTGTAATTCTAAACCCCAGTGATTTTGTGAAATAAAACAAAATAATCAATTTTTTTTGGAGACAGTTCTCACTATGTCATTCAGGTTGGCCTTGAACTCACCACGTAGCCCAGGCTGGTCTTGAACTTGTGGCAACCCTCCTGCCTCAGCCTCCCAAGTGCTGGGATTATAGGCATGTGCTACCATGCCCAAAATGATCAATTTTTAATTTTATTTTTAAGAGAAAAAAGAAATAGCAGAAAAGTCAAGAAGCAAAGAAATAAAACAACAACAATAGCTATACATATAGGTTTCCAAAATAAGATGATAGGAATTTAACAATGGTTATTATATTGCATATTTTTATCTTCAAAATAGTTGCTCAGGTTACCAGATAAAGGAATAAAAAAAAAACAAAGAGTAAAACAGAACAAAACATTGAATTTCAAAAACAAGACAGAAAGAAATTCCCCACAGTTGCTATAATACATACCGTTGTCCTCCAAATAGATTCTCAGACTACCAGGCCCGCAGAGTCAATCAAACAATACAAGCATTATTTTTTTTTTTTTACTTCAGTTGCTACCATCTCAGCCTGAATTCCTCCAAATCAGCCCATTTCTTAAGGGGGGAGGGGCGATGAGAGGAGGGAGGGGCAGTGTTGCTCTTCTTGTCTCCCAGCCTGCGCACCTGCTGGCTCATGGAAATGCGTGGTTTGGCTTCTTGATTCTCTTCTCATTCCCCATGGCGGCTGCCCCAGCTCCCAAAATGATCAATTTATAAATCTCTAAAATGAGCCAAGGGTAGCTACTTATACATACGTAGTTTAGAGTTGATTGGTTTAGACTGTTGTTCAAACAATCATAAAATAAATTAGAAATGTCTGGAAACCCCTAAAAATAAGACCACATTCTGTAACCCCTAAAAATATTTTGAAAGTTCCAGAAGGTAGCTGCGATGAAGCTTGGGTATATGGGGAAATAGTTGGGATGGGAAAGGCATTGCTTGCAACACAGTGGAGTTGTAGGAGCAAAAGCAGGTGGATTTGAGAAAATCCTTTCAGGTAACTGCAGAATTATATTTTGTAGCAAACATATTAAACTATCTTCCAATCCATGTGTTATGGGTAAAATGAATTACTTCTCTGTAAGAAGTCCAAATTAAATCCTTCTGCAAAGGGAAAAGTTGCATAAATGCTAAGGTTGACTACTTCCCAATAAGTTCTATTCCCATGCAAACAAGTTTATTGGAATTACTTCAGGAAGACTGGTTGTCAGCTTTTCTATGTTTTGGCCTAACTGAACTTCTAATATAAAAATGTTCCTGAATTAATCCTTGGCAGTTGCAATGTACAGATGGATTGAATTCCCCAAATTAGATTCTAATCCAGTTGTTTGAAAATAGGAATACATTTTGCCAATGAAACATGTTATAAATGATGATTAGAGCCCCAGGCCAATACACAAAACTCTCCTAAAACCCAATGTTCTAAAAATAATATCACAGTCAGTGTTTTACAAATTGAAGGCCACAACCAATTAGTGGCCATTCCTATAGATTGAATATCTATACTGAATAGTCCATCCTTCAAATTCATATGCTAAAATCTAATTCCCAATGTGATGATATTTAGACATAGGGCAATTGGGAGGTGCTTGGTTCATGAATGGAATATGGGTCAGTATAAAAGAGAAACCGGAGAGCTTCCTTCCCCTCTTCCCAAGTGACTACATAGCCAGAGACGGCTGTCTGTGAACCAGGAACGGGGTTCTACCAGGGACTGACCACCAGCATCCTGATTGGGGACTTGCAGTCTCCAGAACAGTAAGAAATAAATGCTTACTGTTTTTTGGGTTTTTTGTTTGTTTGTTTGTTTTTTGTACCAGGGATCGAACTCACAACCTCATGCCTGCCAAGCAGGCACTTATGCCACTGAGCTAAATTCCCGGCCCTACTTTTTGAGACAGGGTCTCACTATGCAGTTCAGGTTGGCCTTGAACTCACTTTGTAGCCCAGGATGGTCTCAAACTCACAACGATCTTCCTGCCTCAGCCTCCCAAGCGCTGGGTTTAAAGGCATGCACCACCACACCTGGCTGTAAATGACTACTGTTTACAAATCACTCACTTGATTTTCTGTTGTATCAGTCTGAATAGACTAAAACTATCACAAAGGCAACTTAGTGAGTGGTAGCATTTTAAAAATAAAATAATACAGAGTAGAAGAGAAAACCATCGCAGTACATTGTGTGAAGTAGAGATGGATATTGGTTCGTGGAATTCTGCATCAAGTGTGTGTCCATGGGAAACACTGCAACAGGCTGAGACTGTCTCTGTGGACCAAACTAGCTCCTCGTAGCACTTCCAGAATTGCAATCTAGGTGGCAGAGTTACATTTCTACAGATGCCCTGGGCTTCAAGTGATTTCAGCTCTTCCCTGTTAGGTATATACAGTTTGAGCATTGCAGAGATTCTGTCTGTACAGTGTGTGGTCCTTAAAAGGAAAGCTGGGTTCACTGGGAAGGAGATGAATCCTAGGAACAACATATGCCCCAAAACAGAGAAATAAGCCTAGAACTTTGGGGTGGGAGTCATAAAACTTTTCTATAGCTTGTGAGCTAAAAAATTTCTTTTAACTTTTAAAAAGCTGTTTAAAAATATGAAGAAAGAAAAAGAAGAATATGTGATAAAGACTGTATACAGCCTGAAAGGCCTAAAATATTTGCTATCTCACCCTTTACAAAGAAGGGTGCAGAATACCTTCCGCAGAGGAGCAGGTAAATAACTATCAGGATACTAAATAAAAATAGGAATAATTCAAAGCGTGATCTAGTCACTATGCCAGAAGGATAATCCTAACTTCTCACCCAGTGAAATCCTGGAGGATCAAAACTACACATAAATCTTAAATACTCTCAGTGACAGAAGACAGAGTAGCTAAGAGAGCATGACTTAGGCTGACCCCTGACTTCCCATTAGCTACAATAAACCCCAGAAGCAAAGGGTTGAAAACCACTTGCTATTGGGCATTTTATGCCAAATTGTTTTCTATGAGTAAGCATTAAATAAGGAACTTTTCTGACATTGTAAGTTTATAATTCCCTATCTATAATTCCTCAAGAAAATAACCATCCTATACTAGCTCAGAGCTCAGTATTCACCAAGAAGAAACAAGAAGCCTCAGGGAAGCTGGAATAAAAGAAATAATGGAAAGTTCAAAAATTGTCAAATGTATCATAAAATTGAACTTTTGTTTAAAATATAGAACATTTTAAAAATATAAAATTGTAAGTCTAGGTGTATTAAGCGCTTTTTCATCTCTGGGACAAAATAGCTGGCACTTGCAAGTTAAAGGAGGAGAGGTTTATTTTGGCTTGTGATTTCAGAAGTTTTAGTCCATGCGTGGTCAGTTGGCTCCAAGGCAGAAATGGTATGGTGGAAGGGCATGGAAGAGGAAAACTGCTGAAGCCATGGCTGCAAGGAGAGAGAGAGAGACATAGAGAGAGAGAGAGAGAGAGAGAGAGAGAGAGAGAGAGAGGCAGAGACAGAGAGACAGACAGAGACAGACAGAGAAATACACCCCCAGTGACCAGCTTTCTTCAGCCAGGCCACCAGGCCCCAAATCTTAACAGCACTTTCAGGTATGAATTCATCAATGGATTAATCCACTGATGCTTATAGTGGTCCTATCATCCAATCAACTTCCAGAAGTTCCACTTCTGAACATCTGAGGCTTTTGGGAGATATTTTAGATCTAAATCATAGCACTACTGTGGGAGAATTTTAGTGTTCAAAAGGTATCAAAATCCAAATATGTCAATAGTCTACAGTATTTCTTTCATTTCTGTAAGCAGGCTTGCTAAGCACAAGATATACCAGAGGTACAAGCTTACCTGGCTTGTTTGTCTTTCCAGTTTGTTCTGATATTTGTGAAGTTCCACTCCCTCACAAAAGACCTCTTCCATACCTGATAAATAGTATAAAAGTAACTTCCTATACTAGCTCAGAGCTCAGACTTTGGGGTACCCAGCTCTTCTGAGCTCTCTGGTGTAATAAAGCTTAATTTTCTACACTTGGAGTGCTACTCGGCTTCTTTGCCTCCAGTAAACCTAAAATTGCTGTAACACTAGGACATAATTACATGAAGAAAATGTGTCTTTAATGAAAAAATGTGCTAACATTCTTATGTCACTTAAGATGATGAAAATATTGAGTCACTTTTGACCATCTTACAAAATTGTATGGTTAAATATATGTTTTTTAAAAATATAAAAAATTAAGCTACATGTGGTAGCACATACCTGTAATCCCAGCACTTGTGAGCCTCAAGCGGAATTGCCATGAGCTAAAGGCCCACCTGGGCTACATCGTGAGTTCAAGGCCAGCCAGAACTACATAGTAAAACCCTGTCTCAAAACACAAACAAGTAGACTGGGTGAGGTGGTGCATGCCTGGAATCCCAGCACTTGGGAGGCTGAGGCAGGAGGATCACCATGAATTGAGACCAGCCCGGCTACATAAGCAAGTTCAAGGCCAGCCTGCACTGCATAGTGAAATGCTGTCACAGAACAAAACATAACAAAACAAAACCAAAAACAAAACAACCAAGTAAAAAAATACACAAAAAATGAAACAACCTCTCATTTCCAAGTTACTTAATATGAAGAAAGAAATAAAGATCCTTAAGCTCAGGTCCAAGAACACTGGTGCTTAGTTCAAAGATGAAAGTCATGAACACTGACCAGTTCTGCACAGCAGATTTGGGAGACATGTATGGAAGGGAACAGCTACTGGGGACTTGTCTGAGTTCATTTAGCCTCCTCAGTGTCCCTGTGTTTTCCTAACAGGAAGCCACTGAGATTGATGGGGATGGAGACAGTCTTTGAGATATCTGGAAACCACCAAATCTGAGAAGTGTTTGACTAAATAAATGCCTGATTTTGTTTGTTACTTTGCTCGTTCAGTTAGGCCTGAATTCACATAATGCTGCTAGTCACCAAATCTGTTACTTAGACTTGATGTAAAAATTTTTAGAACTGAAATTCTAGCTCAGTTTTACAGACTTACATATATGATCTCTCTCTCTCTTTCTCCCTCTTTCTCTCTCTATCTCCCTCTCTCTCTCTCCTTCACATTTTGCAGCCTATCATATCAGCCTCTGGGAGGCAAGATTTATATTATGTCTCTCAATTCAGGGATATATGCATCTCAATTCAGGGAATTTCCAACAGCAAGTCTAGGCATGACTCTCTATGTAGGAAAACGAAAGCCAACAAAATGTGGGAGAGAACTGAAAAACAGGTAGAGAAAACTATTCCTATAAGCAGAAGGCCTAAACAAACCAGGCAGTAGAAGAGTATTAAGGCAACTGGGTGTAGGATAACGGTGGGAAGAAATTACAAAGTAATTTCAAAGATGCAATACAAAATAAAAAAATGTTTTTCAGAAGAAGAAACAAATGCCAGAAGATGCTGGAATATTTTGTATATGGTGAAAAAAAAAAAGATTTCCAACCTAGTGTTCTATACCTACCAAAACTATCCTTTTCAAATGTAGGCAAAGCTGGGTGTGGTGGCGCAAATCATAATCCCAGAACTTGGGTGGTTGGGGCAGGAGGATCTTTGTGAGTTCAAGACCTGTCTGAGTTACAAAGTGAGCAGAAGGTCAACCTGAACTACACAGTGAGACCCTGCCTCAAAAAGACAAAAAAGCAAAAACAAAAACAAAAAACAACCTAAAATGTAGGCAATATTTTGCAAATGGAAAGGGGACCAAGAGTGGGAAGGAACTGGGAGGAAAGGGAGGGGGTAAGAAATAAAAAAAAAAAAATTGAGATGAGTTGCATACCTGTATCAACACTCCACAACAAATGTAATTATTATGCACTGCAAACACATACTAATAAAAAATTAAGATAAAATAAAAGGTAGGCAATAAAGATTTTGTCTGTTTTATGCTGCTGCAACGGAATATCACAGATTGGGAGCTCCAGACTGAAGGAGTGCATTTGGTGGGGTTCTTCTTGCTGTATTGTAACACAGTGGAAGTCATCATGGAACGTCGGAGAGAGAAGGGCCCAAACTCATCATTTCATAAGGAACCTACTCATTACACAAATCCTCTGTCAAGATAATAGCCTTGATCTACTTGTATACATTACCTATCCACCTCGTATCTCAACACTGTTGCATTGTGGATTAAAGGTTCCAAGACACAAACAGGAGGGGTAATGTGGTCAATACATTAAAACCATAGCAAATTATTTACTTACTTATTTATTTATTTATTTTCAGACAAGATCCCACTGTGTAGTCCAGGCTGGCTTTGAGCTCACTATGTAGCTTAGGCTAACCTTGAACTTGTGGTGATCCTCCTGCCTCAGCCTCCCCAGTGCTGGGATTACAGGTGTGTGCCATCATGCCTGACTAACAGATACTTTTAGAGAAGATACAAATTGAGAGAAATATCATCAATAGAAGAGCTAATAAGTATTTTTCAAATATTAAAATATTGTCTCAGATCACAAATCAGAGAATCACAAGTCACAGAAAAATGAGCAGTAAAAAAGCAGATATAAGGCAAAAATAAACATTGACTATCTAAAACACTTATAATAACATTTGATAGGTTTAAAAAAAATATATATATATATGTATGATTAACATGAGCAAAGAGACAAACATTGTTAAGAACAGTTAGTGCTTTAATGTTTTTGTATAGAAACAGGATATGAGTACCAATTAATATTACAGTTTAGCCGAGTGGAGCAGGCACCGATCAGGACACAATATGGACTGCCTTCCGGGGTCCTGACCCCAGGACCCTGGAGGAGAACAAGAAGGGCCCCTCGCAGGGCCCCCGCCCGGCCGGAGCAGACTGGCATGGTCTTGGAACCAGGGACAAACGCCACCCCTCCCCACCCCACCCCCCACCCCGCGGTCAGCAACCTGCTATTTCGGAGGTCTGGCTAAATTGATAGCAACCAAGGAACATCAACCAACTTTTGTTCTGTAGATTCGGCCAGGCCTCTGGTCAGCAACCCAAGCATCTCTTTATAGCGGGCAATGTAGCAAGTATGGGGGATTCTCTTCTGTCTTGTCTTTTATTATTAATAAAATATTTTTAAAAATTAAAAAAAAATTACAGTTTAATAAGTCAAACGTAGGCCTGGGATTTAACTCAGTGGCTTAAGTGCCTATCTGGCATGTGTGAGGTTGTGAGTTCGATCCCCGGTACCAAAAAAAAAAAAAAAAAAAAAAAAAA
>RJWM01019661.1:0-38464 GCA_004363535.1 Dasyprocta punctata | reverse complement strand
TTTTTTTTTTTTTTTTTTTTTTTTTTTTTTTTTTTTTTTTGCGGCACTAGGAATTGAACTCACAACCTCACGCTGGTCTCTTATTTTTCTGATTACTACTTTATGTTCTATTTCACACTTTCCCTCCTGTGTCCTCTAGTTTTGCAAAACTCGGGTGATTATTTTTGACCTCTAACCTTGACTCTATTATAGTTGACCTCATTCATCACTTTATCCTATTTCCTACTCATCTGAACACTCCCCTCCCACAGAAAGGTAAAATCACTCCACTGAAGGGAAAATCACTGCATACAAGTACATGGAATATGTTCAATTTTGTTATATAATTTTAAAGTTTGTTCTTCTAGGCAGAGGTAGAAGGTTAATTGTCAGGAGTTAAGCTATATGTGAAATTATTGCTATTACTAACTGTATTACTTTATCCAAGATGTCATACATGTTATGACCAGTTTTTCCTCACTAGTATGGTAACACTGTGATTTTATGGAGTCATATTCATCACCACAGCCCTTTATAAAAAGGATTGGGTGCTAAGCCAAATAGTGACTTTGCATCCTTTACAAATTGGGATAGTAGGTTCTTCGGATAGCTATAAAGAACAACCTACATCTAGAGGACATTTCTGAAGAACAGACATCTCCTATTGAAGCCTCAATACTAGTGATAAAACTATCTATCATAAGAAATTGGCAAGTATTAACATTAAAAACTAAGTAAAACAAAAAAGAGAAAATACAAAATGAAAAGACACACAAGCAAAATGCAACTTCAGACCCCCAGCCAACCCAAGACAAACATGGAACTCAATAAAACAGATGAAATTAGAAGTAAAATACTGAACTTCCTGAAATGATAGCAACAAAAGTGAAAACACAAGTGGAAAAAACTATAGGGAAAATAATGTTTCAGGTATAAAAAGAAATAATACTTGAAATCAAAGATATTAGAAAAGACACAGATAAAATGATAGATTAGCTTAGAAAAATGATGGAAACAAAAAATGTCCAACATAGGAAAGAAATGGAATCCATAAAATAGATCCAAATAGAAATCCAAGAGATTAAAACCTCCACTGAAAGTATATGCAACGGATTCAATGAGAGAGAGGATACAATTTCAGATCTCGAAGACAGAATTGCAGCTAGTGACCATGAAAAGGAAGATATCTTGAAAATAGCAAAGAAGCATAAAGAACCAATTCAACAGCTACAAGGTGAAGCAAAGAATAACATAAGATTGACTGGGGTAAATGAGAAAGCTGGAAACATTACAAATGCCATAAAAAAACCTCTTCACAGAAATAATGACAGAAAACTTCCCAAACATGGATAAAGAATTTGACATACAAATAAATGAACATTGTAAAGCTCCAAAAAGCCATGACCAAAATAAAACTACACCAGACATATAACAATCAAGAATCCAGAAATTCAGCACAAAAACAGAATGTTAAAAGCTGTTAGAGGAAAAAAAAGCTGTTAGAGAAAAGAAACAGACATTTATAAAGGAAAGCCCAACAGAATCACAGCAGACTTCTCAATACAAACATTCAAGTCAAGAAGAGCTTGGAGTGACATATTTCAAGTTATGAAAGAAAACAACTTCCAATCGACATTGGTGTACCCTACAAAACTATCTTTCAAAATTAATGGAGAAATAATATATTTCCATGTAAAAGAGCAACTGAAGAAATTGATGACCACCAAGACAACCCTACAAACGTACTGAAAGATATTTTAGACAAAAAGAAAAATGGCCAAAATTCCAAGAACAGCAACAAAAAGAAATCATCAGGCAGGGCAAGCAATTAAACAGAGGGGAAAAGCAGAATACCAACAGCAGGAAAGTATCATGACAAAGATAAGCCAATATATATTGGTTATAACCATCAATGTAAATGGCCTCAATTCATCAATCAAAAGAAGCAGACTAGCAGAATGAATCAAGAAACAAGACCCAACAATATGCTATATACAAGAAATGCATTAACTCAAAAAGAAATTCATAGACTAAAAGGCAAAGGATGAAAAACAATCTTCTGTGCAACAGAACCCAGAAAAAACCAGGATTAGCTATTATGTTTGCAGACAATGTGAACTTTGAACCAAGAATAATCAGAAGAGACAAAGAAGCTCACTGCATACTTGTTAGGGGAAAACTTCAAGAGGAAGAGATAATGATCTTAAATATTTATACACTAAATACTGGAACATTCAAATATGTAAGACAATTACTAATAGACTTAAAAAAAATCAAATAAGCAACGATACAATCGTAACAGTAGACCTTAATACTTCATTGTCACAAAGAGACAGATCAACAAGGCAAAAAATTAGCAAAGAAATATCAGAGCTGAACAAAACCTATAGATGTTTTCAGACTATTGCACTGAACATCATCAGAATACACATTCCTTTCAGCTGTACAAGGAAAACTCTGAAAAATAGACCATTATGCTAGTCCAAAGAACACAAGTAAGTAAAGGTAAAAGAATAGAAATTTTCCAGTGCACATCATCAGATGACAGTGTAATGAAATTGAAAATTAATGGGAAAATAAACTGCAAATCTCCAAAAACACATGGGAATTAATACTCTACTAAACAACCAATAGGCCACAGATGAAATTAGCAAAAAAAATCTGCAACAAAATGAAAATACAGGTACAATATACTAGAATTTATGAGATGCAGTGAAAGAAGTCTTAACAAGGAACTTTATAGTGGTAAATTCTCACACTAGAAAAACATAATGAGCAATAATAAACAACCTAATGTTGTACCTCAAGCTTCTAGAAAAAGAAGAGCAAAACAAACCAAAAACACAAACAAAGGAGGAAATTGTAAAGATCATAGCAGAAATTAATGCAATGGAGATAAACTAAAGAGCACATAGAATTAATAAAGTGTTGATTCTTTGAAAGAATAAATTTAATTGATAAACCCCTAGCTAACATTACCCGCCCAAGAAAAAAGGAAAGAAGAGACTCAAATTCTTGCCTTAAGGAACGAAAGTGTGAAACAGTACAGATCCTGGGGAAATTCAGAAGATCATCAATACCTACTTCAAAAATCTTTACTCCAATAGAATAGGAAACAAGAGAAATGGACAGATTCCTAGATAAATATGAATTATCAAATCTGAATCAATAAGATGTAAAACTTCTGAATAACCCAATATCAGTTACTGAGATTAAAAATGTAATTAAAAATTTACCAACAAAGAAAAGCCCAGCTCCTGATGGATTCACTGCTGAATTCTACAAGAAATTTAGAGAAACATTAAGGCCAATACTTCCCAAACTCCTTAATGAAATTGAAAGGGAAGTAATTCTCCCTAACTCATTCCTGGAGGCAAGTATTACCCTGATACCAAAACCAGAGAAAGATTCAACCAAAGAAGAGAATTACAGGCCAGTCTCCCTAATGAACTTAGGTGAAAAATCCTCCATAAAATATCAGCAATGAGAATTCAGCAAATCATTAAGAAGATTATATACCATGACCAAGTTGGATTCATTCTGGGAATGCAGGGATGGTTAAATGTATGCAAATCAATACATGAATACACGACATCAACAGAGCTGAAAACAAAAATCACATGATCGTTTCAGTGGATGCAGAAAAAAACTTTTGATAAAGTCTAATACTCATTCATGATAAAAACCCTACAGAGAATTGGAATAGATTGTCTTTACTTCAATTTGATAACAACCATCTATGACAAACTAACAGGTAACATCATACAAAATGAACAAAAACTGAAATCTTTCATCCAAAAATCAGGAACAAGAGAAGGATGTCCACTCTCACCATTCCTATTCAATATAGTTCTACAAATATTAGCCAAAGCAACTAGACAAGAGAGCTAAATATTAGGAAAAAGGATAGGAAAGAAAGAAGTTAAATTATCATTATTTGTAGATGCCATGACACTCTACATAGAAGAACCCAAAAACTCCAGCAAAAAACTTCTAGGTTTAATAACAAAAAATTCAGTAGCATAGTTTTATACAAAGCCAACACTCAGAAATCAATAACATTCCTGTACACAAACAGCAAACTCATTGACATAGAAATTAGGGAAATCATACACTTCACAATAGCATTCAAAAAAATGAAATACTTAGGAATCAGTCTAACATTATTCATTTAAAATTACAGTACTCTGAAAAAGGACATTGAAGAGGATATCAGAAAATGAAAAGATATCACTTGCTCATGGATAGGAAGAACCAACATAGTAAAAATGGCTATACTCTCAAAATTATTACACAGATTTAATGAAATTTCAATCAAAATAGCACTATCATACCTCACAGAACTAGAGAAAACACTATTAAATTCGTTTGGAATCAGAAAAGACCTGAAATATCAAAAGCAATTCTGGGCAACAAAGGAAAGGCAGGAGGTATCACAATCCCTGACTTTAAATTATACTACAGAGCTACTATGATAAAATCAGCATGGTAATGGATAACAAATAAACAAGCAAACAAACAAATAGATTAGAAGAAGCAGGCACAACTACAAACACATACAACCACCTTATCTTTATCTTTTTTTGTATTTACTTTTTAATGAATTTGTCAATGTCACAGAGTTCTTGCATGGCCAAACCATGCTTGAGAATCCAAAGAAAAATGGTACAATGAACTGCCTCATCAACCCATCATACAGACCACCTTATCTTTGACGAAGGGGTCAAATATATTCACTAGAAAAAGGTAGCCTTTTAAATAAATGCTGCTAGAAAAACCAGCTCTCTACATACTAGACCTGTGTCTATCACCATGCACTAAAGTCAAAATGGATTAAAGATGTGAATATCAAATAGAAACACTAAACTAAGTGGAAGAGAAAGTAGGTACGAATCTTGAAGGCATAGGGGTAGGAAGAGAATTCATGAACAAAACCCAAATCGCATGGGAAATATTTCAAGAAATCAACAGTTTGGATCTCATGCTATTTAAAATCTCTTATACAGCAAAAGTAATCACCAACAGAGTGAAAAGACAGACCACAGAGTGGGAAAAAATTTTAGCTACTGTCCCTCAGAGAAAGGACTTATATCTAGAACATATAAAGAATTGAAAAATCTCAGACCCCCAAATTCAAAGACCCAATCCAAAAATGGGCATCTGAGACGAATATGCACTTCTCAGGTGAAGAAATACAAATCGCAAATAAATATACAAAGAAAGAGATGCAAATTAAAACAACACTGAGATTTTTTTTTGTCACCCCAGAAAAAATGGTGATCATCAAAAAATTAACTGATAACAAATGCTGGCTTGGCTGTGTGGAAAACGAATCCTTCTCTACTATTGGTAGGAGTGTAGACTGGTGTAACCACTGTGGAAATCAGTATGGCAATTCCTCAAAAAACTAGGACTGGAGGTCCCATTCTATCCACCTACTCACCTTCTGATTATTTTCCCAGAGGAATTAAAAATATCATGCCGCAGACTTGTGTGTGCACCCATGTTTACATCAGCACAATTTGTAATAGCTAAATCTTGGAAACAACTCAAATCTCCATCAATCAAAAAATAGTTTAAAAAGATGTAGTATTTTTATACAATGGAGTACTTCTTATCTATAAAGAAGGATAAACTTGAGACTTATATAGCTAGATGGATGCAACTTGAGACCATGCTCATAAGTGAAATAAATCAGATTTGCAAGTGTAAACATCACATTGTCTCCTTAGTGTAAGAAGCTGAACATGTAAATAAGATCTAATATGTACAATAGGTATTGTCAAACGGGACAGAACTATTCAAAAGAAAGAGAAACTTGAAAGGAAATAAGAAAAGAAGGAAGGGAAAAGGAAAAAACTAAACAAATAATAAATAAGACTGTTGCAATAATTATACTACTAATTCTATTAGTTCATTGAAAAGAAAGGTTTGTGCGTATATTGTTTGCTCAATTTTTTATGTCTATGTCTTGGAACAGGAGCAACTATTTTGAAGATAACAATACTCCACCTATTAACTACTGTTACTCCCCTGCTATCTTGTTTTGAAATTTTGTATCATTTTTTTCTCTTTAAAGTAATTTTTAAAAATCTCTCATAAAAGAAAAGCTCAGGACTTGATGGCATAAGTAATAAATTGCACTTTATGTTTATACAAAAACTAATGCTAATCATTCTCAAAGTAAAAAAAATTGAGGAGGAAATACTTCCAAGCTTGTTTTATGAGCCCATTAACACGATGGAACTCATCTCAAGGATAATCAGTTGGAATTCACTTCCGGGGTGAAAGTGTCATTCAACATAGGCAACCTATAAATGTGACATATCATACCAAACAAATGAAAGACCAAATCATGCAGTCATCTCAATATCTGCAGAAAAATTATTTGACAAAGTTCATCCGTTCACTACAAAAATCTCAATACATTAATTACAGGAGGACTCTACCTTAATACAATAATAACCATGTGTGACAAACCTATAACTAATATCATACCCAATGATGATTTTGTAATCATTTCCCATTGAGATCAGAAATGACAAAATTATCCACTGTCACCACTTCTATTCAAAATAGTACTGAAAATCCTATCCAGAGCCACTAAACAAGAGAAAGAAATAAATGGCAACCAAGTTGTAAAGAAGAAGTTAAATTACCCCCATTTATAGATGATGTGCTTTTATATATTTAAAAAATCTTGAAATACTCCAACAAAAAGTAAAAGAAAATAAATTTGGTAAAGTGGAGGGGGAAATAAACATACAAATATTAGTAGCATTTCTGTATGCTAATGTACTATTTAAAGAATTAATCAAGAAAATCTTATTTATAGTAGTTTCAAAATATCAATATAGTAGGAAGAAATTTAACAAAGGAGGTTAACGATCTGTAAACTGAAAAGTAAAAATACTGATGATATTAAAGATACAAATAAATTAATTTCATGTTCATGGATTGTAATAAGTAATACTGAATAATTAATATTGTTAAAATGTTCATAGTACCTACATCAAACTACATATTTAAAGTAATTGCTATTAACACTATTAACAATTTTCACAGAAACAGAAAATAAGAATCATAACATTTGTAAAGAATCACAAAAGATCCTGAATATCCAAAGCAATCTTGACTGAAAGAAACAAAGCTAGATTCATTACATTAGCTGACTCAAAATATACTATAAAACTACAATAATTTATACAGCATGAAAACAGATATAAATACCAGAAAGAAAAATAAAGAGTCCAGAAATAAGTTAATGAGTTTTATAGCAAGAATACACAACGAGGTAAATATACTATTTCCAGTAAGTACTCTACCTTACTGTTTTGGTTACTTTTCTCTCATTGCTGGGACAAAACATCTGACACCCAAAAAGAAAAAAGGAAAGGTTTAGTTAGCTCACTGTGGAGGTTTCAATCCATACTCAGCCGGCTGGAAGGCAGAGCGGCATGACACAAGGGCAACACTTCAAGGCAGCAGGCAGAGCAAAAGGTGGCAGAGCAAGCCTCTTTCTCCCTTCTATTGTACACAGACCTCCTGCCAGCTTGTGGAGCACTCACTAAATTTCCTTGCCCTCCTCCCGCACAGGATGAGGATATTTATGAAGTAAGGATCCTGGTTCCCTGCTGAGTCTCTCAGTTAAACTTCTAAACTTCTCAAGTTGACACAGTGTATTAACCATAACACTATCCGCATGCAGAAGACAAAATTATACCTTTTTTTCTTAACATATACAAAGGATCAGTTAAAAAAAATAGTGACTTAAATGTAATACCTGAAACTGTAAAACTACTAGAAGAAAATAGTGACAAAAGTTCCTTGACCCAGGTGTGGATAATGATTCTTTGAGTACTATGCTGAAGATATAGGAAACAGAAGCAAATATAGACAACTGAGATTATATCAAAGCAAAGCCTTCTGCGTAACCTATTTAATAATCAACAGAGTGTAGAGGTGAGGTATGGAATAAAAAGCTATTTGCAAAACATATATCTGGTAAAGGACTAACATCCAAAATATACAAGAAGCTCAGTGACAATAATAATAATAATAATAATATGCAAATAACCTGATTGAAAATGACAAAGGATGTGGAGAGACGTTTTTGAAACATGAATGTTCAACATCTCTGGCCATTAGAGAAGTGCAAATTAAAACAACACTGAAATTATATCTCACTCCAGAAAGAATAGCTACCATCAAGAAATCTACCAATAACAAATACTGATGGGACTGGGAAGTGGGGGAAGAAACCCATTTTCACTGTTAATGGAGCTATAACTGAAAGAACCACTATGGAAATCACTATGGAGAGTCCTCAAAAAACTAAAAGTAGAAATTCTGTTTGGTTCATCTATTCCCCTCCTAGATATCTTCCCAAAAGAGTGAAAGAAATGTGCCACAGTGATATATGTATACCTATGCTTATAGTACTGTAATTCATAATAGCTAAGTCTTGGAATCAGCCTAAATGTCCACCAGCAGAGGAAGAGATTTTAAAAATATGGTGTTTAGTACAAGGTCATGAGTTCAATCCCCAGTACCAAAATATAAAATAAAATAAGTAAAAAATAAAAATGTGTTTATATACAATAGAGTACTACTCTGCCACAAAAAGGTGAAATTCAGTAATTTCTCAAGGTGTAGCCATATCACTGGACCAGGTGATACAAATTATAGTATAATTCCAAGTTACTGCCTATTCTTTAGGGAAACATGTAGATCTGGCCATTGCATCTTTATTTTGAGGCCTGGTTTCTAGCCACAGCTGTGATGTATTTTCATCTTCTGCACTGACTCCTTTGAGGGCCTAGCCCTGTCTGACTGCTTAGTATATTTTTACTTAAGGTAGCTGTCTATAATACTATGATCTCCTCCTTTGATGGCCTTTGTCTTCTAATTCTTTACAAAATATGTAATAAATCAATGTGAACTACACTCAACCTATAGGACAGTAGAAAATTAGAACTTATTCCTCTTCTATTTATTTTGCTACCCATTATCTAACCTTCTTCTATCTCCCATGCTCCTATTCTTCCTAACCTTTAGTGTCTACCATTTGACTTTCTACTCTAATGAAATCAATTTTTAAAATTTTCTATATATGAATAAGAACATGCAGTATCTGCCCTTCCTACCCCTTGCTTATTTAACAAAATTTCCTTTAATTACATCCATGTTATCATATATGACAGAATGTTATTGTTCTTTATGACTGAAGAATATCCCATTATACCTGTCTATGTGTTTATGTATATGTATGTGTATCACATTTTCTTTATTTTTTATATACGTATCTATTAGTGAATATGATTTCATATTGTGGATTTTATGAATACTAACACAATGAACATGACACAATACACAGTGAATACATTCCATGCTGGAAAGTTAGTAATAGTACATAACACATTTTAATCCTTTTACTTAATCCCTTCTTCTTTCTTTCCTTTCATCTCCCTAGCCCTTTCCCATCTATGAAAATTTCTCCCTCCCTGTTTCCTGTAATCCATCTTTTATTTTGCTCTTTAAATTATTTATACTTTGGATTTCTCATATCAGAGAAACTATAAGATGTTTAACCTTCTGTGTCTGATTTATTTCATTTAGCATTAGCATCTGAAAGTGATAAACAGATTTCTATATTTTTAAAGGCTGAGTAGTTTTCTGTTGCTATAAACACCATGCTTTCCTTGTATACGTATCCACTGATGGACAGGTGGTTCTATAATCTTGGTTATATTAAGCAATGCTGCAATAAAAGCAGGACTAAAGATATCTCTTTGCTATAGTTATATAATTTCCTTTAAATACATACCAAGTAGCAAAATTGTTCGGTGATATATTGGTTCTATTTTTAATTTTTTGAGAAATTTCTACACTATTTTCCATAATGGTTGTACTAATTTATATTCCCAATAAATTATATAAGGGTTTTATTTTAAATATTTTTTCCATCATTTGTTATCTTGTGTTTTATTGATAGTGATCATTCTAACAGGCCTGAGCTGATAACCCATTGTGGTCTTACATTTTTTATGAATAGTGGAATTTTTTTTTTTTTTTTTTTTGGCAGCACCAGGGGTTGAACTCACAACCTCGCGCCTGCCAAAGCAGGCACTTAAGGCACTGAGCCAAACTCCCGGCCCTGGTTTTTTTGAGGCAGAGTCGCACTATGTAGCTCAGGCTGGCCTTGCGCTCGCGTTGTGGTGTAAGCCAGCCTCGAACTCACAACGCTCTGCCTACCTCAGCCTCCCGAGTGCTGGGATTAAAGTGTGCGCCACCATGCCTGGCTGAATAGTGGATCTTGATCATTCTTCGTATTCTTCTTTTTATCTTTTTTATTTCACTTTTATTAGTACCTGTTTGTAGTACATAATGAGTATCTTCACAGTAGAGCATTGGTAGGTGTACATTTACACTTTTCAATTCCCTTCTTTTACCTTTCTCTCTACCTTCCTTTTATTTTTCCAGCATCAAATTTATTTATTTATCCTATAAGATCTTATAAACTAATTGTGATATATATAGGTTGAAAATCAGACTAATAGGCCAAAGAACATATGAAACATGTAAGACAATTGTACTAAGTCAAGGTATGTTTTTAGATAGATTGTCCACAATGGTTTACAATACCTCCTTTTTTCTCTTTCTCTTTTTTTCTATTATGACTTTTATTTTGTACTTTACATGTACATTGAGTTTTTCATAGAAGAAATACCATGCAATATTTAAGCATGTGTGTCTGAGTTACTTCCCTTAACATTATGGTCTCAAGGTATATGCATTTTCCTGGGCCATCACCTGATCTAGTAAATTTCAGATGTATATCAGTCTCCCAGGTGGGTGACCAGAGCATCTGATCCCATTTCCTTCCCAGAAATGCCTTTGTTCTTTCCATGTACCCATGCTATTAGACCCATTTTCCTACTGGGTCAGTATTAGCTAAGTGGCTATTCCTGTAATCTGATTGGTTGATTATAGTTTGACCCACATTGTGATTACCTTGTGATTTTGCTCTATGAAACACTTAGAGAAATGGGTTTGGTGGCAACCTGCTTTGGGGTCTTCTGTCTTTCAGGATCTATCTCTCAATAAATTTTCTTACACTTAACCACTGTTATTCCTTACAATTCATTCTTTGATTTGGGGATACATAATTAAATGTTGGACATCTTGGGGTTTTTTTATCTTGAGGTGCCGTACTAGTACATTTTATTGATCTTAAAGAAAAAGCAGATGTCTATGAAGCATTCAAGTTTCTGTCTTAGTTACCTGGGTGAATTTTGGTACCATTGCTGAAATAAGGATACTATGGAGGAGTAGATTTTGGGAAACAATCTGAGACTTAAGTGGAGATATGGCAACTTTGCTGTACTTGGAAGACAACTGAATCATGTAAACAAGGATGGGAAAGTGTTCACTAGCCCACTTTTGACAAAAGCAGTATTAGCAAAGTGAGTGGATTGGATTTCAGGTTGCCATATGAATAGTTAGACTTTTCAGAAAGAAATGCTTATAGTCAGAAAGTGAATATTTAATAGTTGTAGATAGAGTTTGCTCAGAAAATGTTGCTAGCAACTGGGTTAAAAGGAGAGACTTGAAGTTGAAATGTGGGTAAAAAGCTAGTTACCTTCCTTTGCATTTCAAAAGGAAGTGAAACTTGGCTTGGAGCAGCTAGTTATTTACATTCCAATGGAATGCAAATGACTAGAGAACAAGTTTCCCTCCCTCTCTGGAGCAGAGGGGGCAACCTGTAAACTGTGTGCTCTTGGTTTTAATTTTAGTGTTTTCGGCTGCAGGGCAGACCTCTGAACGAGCAGACCAGCAGACCTGGCATCAACCCTCACAGTTTCACCTGTGGAGCAATGGGTTTGAGAAACAAGTATGATTGTAGGTTATAATAACTCTCATTTCCATTCCAGAAACATATTTACTTCAGGAAAAATGAACCAATAAAATATTAAAAAGGCAAGTGATTCTCCATCACTTTTGCCTTCCAACGCATTGGCATGTTTCTGTGCTTGGAAGCCGTAGAAGACCTGAGTGACATAGGGACTGGCAACTTGAATTAATTTGCAGTGATTAACAATACATTCATTACTGTTTCTTTTTGAACAAACCTATGCTTTATATTCCTTGACTCATTTGATTAACCAATAGAGAAGTCAAATGAGATAGATATAGTTCTTCCTTTTACTATTAAAGAAACAGACTCAGGTACATTACACAATTTACTTGAGTGATACGAGTTCAGATTAAAGCTTATATCTTTAATATGGCTCAAACTACCCGTCTATCTAGAATCTATCTATCTGTCTATCTATCCATCAGTCTCTCATCTTCAATTTTATTAAATCTCTGCTATTACTTCTACTGTTCCTTGTTAGGGTTTTTTTGTGCAATAGAGAAACAAAAAGTTAAAAAAGAATAACATGTTTATTGAGGATGTGGGAAAGAGCACACAACCTGTGCGGCTGGGCTATCTCCTTCGACTGGATTCAGAGAGGCAGAGGGTTATATGACCTCTGATTGGAAGTGGCACATGGGTTGGGCATTGGTGACATGTGAGGAACTAATTGGAAGTCGTAATTTGGGCTGAAGAGGAAGAAGGAGGAAGTGGCCAGCGGAATAAGCATTCCTACTTTGGCCTTCTGCCATTTTAGACCATCATCATAATTTTACAATAATTTACACTACGGCAAAATTATTTTATTCCTGAGTCCAGTAAGATGGACATTTCATTCCCTCAAGACCTCCTAAAGCTCCTAAAAGAAGTAAAGTCAAGATATTAATTAAGTTTATCCTAAGGCTGTACTTTTAATAGGACTAAAAAATGTTGTCACTAGCTCTGTTATCTGTCATTCACTTTCCAAAGTTCAAATTATATTTAGTGATAATCCTGAAAAGAGTTTCAAAGATAGAATTATGATATCCATATCCCAATTAATTCTATGTCTGCATTATAATAGGCATCTATAAGAGTCCCCTCTATTACATCCAAGACCACGTTGTTGGAAACAACTTAATGTCCTAAAAAGTAGAGATCCTCAAGTCATGTATAGACATATAGGTAGATATTTGTACAATTATTAATAAAATATAATAACACTCCCCAAGCAAAAGTACTTTCCAGAATCACATGTAGATCACGATTTAGACTCACATCATTATTTCTATCGGACTTAGAGATTAGTACATCTGAAAAGAAGAAATGACAGCAAAAGCAGAAAAGAGAAGAAAATCTTGGTTTCAGATTGGTCAACCTGAAAGTCTACCCATGCAACTGTAAATAGAGATAACTATGTGTTCATCACTGAGAAGACTTTCACTTCTTCTCTGTGACGAAGTGTCACTGATGAAAGAAAATTTGCTCAGCTGGGAATTATATTTCTTAGTAATCGAAACATCTAACCTGGGTTTGGTGATGAGTGTTCTGGATAAAACATGGTCAAGAGTGGAATAAGCTTTCCTTAGCTTGTGTGCAAAAGTCTCCTGTACAATTATCTACCTTCCCTTTTTTCTTTAGCCACTGGCTATCTGAAGATGATTCTGAGGTTCCATACTCGAAAGAGATCACGTTAGAGGAAATGTCATGGACTAGCTATGTGAATGTTCACCTACCTATTAGAAACATCTTATTAAAGTTTGGCTGAAAGATAAATTGGGTAATAGGTTGACCCTACACAAGGAGTCTGTGGATTTAAGTCACTTGGAAGAAATTATTCTGCTATGGTTTGAATTTGAAATATTGCCCTAAAATCAAGTGCTAATGGCTCAGTTGCCAGCTAGTGGGATTTGGGGGAAGTGATGATGATGAGGGCACTAACTTTACCAAGTGGATTAATCAGTTTATGAAGTTGTAACTTGGTGGCATTACTGGGTAGCAAACAGGAGGTGAAGACTCATTGTAGGAAATGGATCCTGGGGATGTGAACTTGATGTTCATATGTGTCCCCTACCCTTTTTCCTCTGATTTTCTTTTTCTTCTGCTGTGCTTCCTGGTTGCCATAAGGTAAGTAGCTCTCCTTTGCAATACCCTCCTACCATAATGTTTCTGCTGTCCCAAAGATCTAAAACTGATGGAGCTGCTTAACCATGGGCTGAAACCTCTGAAACCATGAACCAAAAATAAAACTTTTATCCTTTGGTTTCTCAAGTATTTGTTATAAAGGCAGAACACTGGCTAACATATTCATCAAGAAGTTATGTTAGATTCTACATTTCTATGTATTAGTACAATTTACATTTATGAAAACTGCCACTTCAATCAGAAAGTGGCATCTGAAACACTTTCAGCTTCTTGCGCTCCTACTGGTTGACCAGATTTCCAAGATGTTTTTGTGACTCTGCTTGACATGTTAGCATTTCTTATATTTCAATATCATTAATTTCAGTTTACTTTTCTACCCTTCTCTTGTAGACGCTAGATATAATTCACCATGAGGCCACAATCTCCTTTCTTTCATAGTCTGAGCATTGCATTTTAATAGAAGCTCTAAGAAAATTCTGTATTTTTGCCTTTTCCATTGCTTCATCTTGCTACGCTACTACTTACATTTTTCTAAACACAAGCAAATTCCTAAAAGTATTTTTTACTCAGAGCTATCATTGTTGCCATTGTCCTGTGCTTCAAAATTCCCTAGGCCTAGGGAGGCTGCTCCTTTGCTCCACATCTTCCCATGTTGAATAATCCCTATCGACTTATGTCTTGTGTGTTTGATTTAGTACTATATGGTCTACTGTGCTATAGATAATATATTGTTATATTCAATGATCTATTGTGAAGGTTTTAAAAGTCAGTTTCCTTGTGATTCCACTGAAGATCAATATGTCTCTTGTTATTTGTTAAAGAAACAGAATACCTAAGTCAATATTTAAAAATCAGCAGGTTTTCTATATGCCAATAATGAAGTAGCTGAGAAAGAAATCAGGAAAAGAATTCCATTCAAAATAGCTTTAAAATTATGTGGGAATCAACCTAATCAAGGAGGTAAGAGATATTTACAAGGGAAATTACAGAATAATAAAGAAAGGAATTAAAGAACTAGAAAATGCAAATATCTTCTACCTTCTTAGATTGTCAGAAGTAATATTTTTCAATGGAAATATTACCAAATGTGATCTACAGACTCAATGAAAATTGCTATCTATATTATAATAATATTCTTTACAGAACTAGCAAAAAAAATCTTAAAATTCATATGAGAACAAAGAAGACCAAGAATAGTGAAAAAGCAGCCTTGAGTAAAAAGAGCTAGGCTACAGTCATCACAGTAACTGATTTCAAATTATACTACACAGTCATAGTAACAACAATGGCATCATGCTAGCATAAAAATAGATCATAGATCAATGGAAAAGAATAAAACCCATGGAAACAAAGTCTTTCAACTCTAGTTATAGACATATATAGGAGGAAAGACTATGTTTTACAAATGATGCTGGGAAAACTAGATACTCTTATATACAGGATTGATGCAAGAGTTCTATTTTTCTTTTTCTTTCTTTTCTTTTTTTTTTTTTTTTTTTTTTTTTTTGCGGCACCAGAGATTGAACTCACAACCTTGCACCTGTCAGACAGGCGCTTAAACCGCTGAGCCAAACTCTTGGCCCCGGTTTTTTGAGGCAGGGTCGCACTATGTAGCTCAGGCTGGCCTTGCGCTCGCGTTGTAGCCCAAGCCGGCCTCAAACTCACAACACTTCTCCTACCTCAGCCTCCCGAGTGCTGGGAAGACTTCTATTTTTCAACCTGTGGAAAAATCAATTCCAAATGATCAAAGACTTAGGTGTAAGACCTGAAACTGAAAATCTCAGAAGAAAACATAGGGGAAACACTTTAAGCCATAGGCACAGGAAGCCTTCTGAACAAGGCTGTAATGGTGCAAGAAATAATAGAAAGAATCAACAAATGAGACTATATCAAGTTAAAAAAAGTTTCTACATAGCAAAGGAAACAACCAACAAAATGGCCAGGTGTGGTGGTGCAGTTCTAGAATCCTAGCATTTATGCGGCTAAGCTGGAGGATTGCCACGAGTTTGAGTTCAGCCTGGAATACATAAAGAGTTCAAGCCCAACCTGAACTACATAGCAAGACCCTGTATCAAAAACCAAACCAACCAAACAAAACCTAGCAAAGCCTAGAAAATGAAGAGTCAGCCTACAGAATGAGAGAAAAATCTTTGCCAGTTACTCTTCAAACAGAAGATTAATATGTATCTAGAATATATAAAAAAAACTCAAAAACATAACATAAAAATTTAAACAACCTAATCAAGAAATTAACAAATGAACAGAACAGAGAATTTTCAAAAGAAGTACAAACTGGCAGTAAGTGCCCAAGAAACATTATAGCTATCAGTGAAAACTACATTGACGTTCCATTTCATCTCAGTCAGGATGGTTGTCATCAATAATACAAAAAACTAATACATGGTGCCAACAATGTGGTGAGGAGTGTGGAAGAAACTTAAATTGTTGATGGGAATATAAATGTTAGTACAGGCACTATGGAAATTAGTACGGTAGTTCCTCAAAAATCTAAATATAGATTTGTCATATGATGCAGTCATTCTTCTGAATTTACCCAAAACAAGTGAAATCGGAATATCAATAGTATTATATACCATGTTCATTGCACCACAATTCACAATAGCTAAGATATGGAGTCAATCTAGGTGTCATTATAGAGAAATAAAGGAAATGTGGTATGTATGCAAAATGGAATATTATTCAGTTGTAAAGAATTAAATTATGTCATTTATAGGAAAATGGACAAAAGAAGAGATCATCACGTTAGAAGAGATAAGCCAGACTTAGAAAAGTATCACATGTTTCCCTGATATATGTACTCTGAAATGGGTGACATGAAAGTAGAAGCGAGACTATTATTAGAAAAGAGGAAAAACAAAAAATGATGGGAGAGGGGAGGAGGCAGTAAGAAAGGGAAGTGGGGGATGGAAATAATAAAAATGTGCTGGCATGCATGGATGAAAATACCACATTGAGGAATATTTTGTAAAATAATAGGCACTATAAATATATTAAAAAGAACAGTTTTTGAATGTTGCAGAATTTGATTAAATTTTATCCATCTGGATCAGAAGGACAAATGGCCTTCGTCATCTTTTTCTTTCTGTTTAAACAAGTAGCTGGATCTGATTTCATGATTTTTGATCACGTTTTTCTCCAACACTTCTCTACTTCATTCCAAGTCTGTTGCATTATTTTTAAAAAAACGTTTCTTGAATGGATCTTATTTATACAGGTAACACTTCTCTTGATCTCAGTTTCTTCTTTTCACCTTCTTTGATACTACATCATTGTTTGCCCCCATACTTAGCCACATTCTTCCTGTGTGTTTATATATAGAAACGGATACTGAACTGGTATTTACCGAGTCTTGAAAAAATCAGTTTTCTAGAAAACGTTCTCAGACTCTCATTCCTGAAGAGGATCACTGCTTCTTGAATATCAAATCAGTGTCTGTACCAGGCATACACTGATTCTGTTGTATTTCTGTGCAACTCTTTTTTTAGGGAGTTTCATTTTGCCTTTGGAATCCAGGGCCTGTATGTATGCCTGACTGGGTTATTCTAGCTTTCCCATAAAAACATTTTGTGTCTTTTTTAAATTCACTGAAAAATTACTGAATTACTCATTGTTGGCCTCTTTTCTCAAATCTATGTTGTTGATAACAACAACTTCGTGTATGTTACTCAAAGTGTGCTGATACAGCACACAAAACCACATCACATGCTTCAAACCACCTGCCGCAGGTGTCCATTCCTCATGCTGCAGTATTTTGAATTTTTAAAAATGGATTTTTTGAAATTTTAGCATTTTGTCTCAGAATCCAACTATTATTAAAAACCTTTGGTTTTGGTCATTGAGTTTGTAACAAAAGTAAAGCAAAACAAAAACAAATGGACAAAGCCTTTCAGAGTTTTAAGATCTGTCTTTCAAAAGAATTTAGTTTATATATTGCTCCTTTATCTTCTGTATACTTCCAACCTACTGTCTAAGATTCCAACCCTTATCTTAAGAATATCCTTCTATTTCTGCTATTTTGCCTTCTGCAACTTCCATTGATTTACATTATCCCTGCTCAATAGTTTACTGTTCTTTATAAAGTGTTTTGTTATGACTCAACCTCCTGTTCAACATCCTTCCACAATTCTGGATCAATGTGATTCTCCAGTCCAAAGTACTCTAGGTACATAATCTAGGTGGGTTATGTTTGTAGTGTTTATATATATGATGAATTTATTTAGATTTTCTTTACCTTTAACCCAAGAAGGTGAACCATTCTCCATATTTTGAGGGCTGTCCTTCCTCTGTCACTGCGCACTGGTAAACTCTGCCACTGTAAATGTGGTTGAGCATGCTTTCATATTTGAATTTGACAGCCATAATGGAGACTTCTTTAATGCTCACTGAGTATTATTAGTACTGAGAGGGATAGGGAAAATGGGGATGCTAGAACAAAGTACCATCAACGGGTGGCTCATAAACAATAAAAATTTATTTCATATTATTTGAAGTCCAAAATCAAGTCACAAATATATGCAATATCTGATGAGAACTTATTTCCTGTTCATGGGTGATTGTATTCTTTCTATGTCTTCACCTGTTGGAGGGAAGAACTAGTTCTTTGGGGTCTCTTTTATAAGGATGCTAAACTTATTCATGAGGGCTCCATTTTCATGATGTGAGCATGTTGCAAATGCCCCACCTCCTAATACCATTTCATGGGGAATGAAGTTTCAACATGAAATTTGGTGTGACACAAATCTAGTAAACTCTGTATACCACTTGCCTCTGTGAGAGAATTCTTGCTCACAACAGTATATTAAATGCCTCAGGTAGCCTATAAAAATTTGGAGTTTTTTAAATCTTTCAAGCAACTGTTTATTATTTTTATCATTTCAAGTAAAACTATCATCACTCGAGGTCAATTCAGGCAACGTACTCCCAAAACATGAATTATCTTAGTTGTAAAACTACAACAATCTATCTCTTCTGTTTTGACTTGAGGTACCTTTACAAGCAAACCTTGGTATTTTGGCTTTACTAGGGATTGAGCTCAGAAACTTGTGCATACAAAACATGTGCTCTTCTGCTGAGCTACATGCCCATCCCCAAATCATGGTAGTTTGGAAAGAAACATTTTTGTTGTTTTTTTTCTCCTTTTATCCATATTCTCCATATATAGAATAAATATAACAGAATAATATAAATAGATAAAAGCAGACATATGAACATAACTTGTATGGTTTAGGTGGTTATTAAGATCTGATGATTTAATCATGGCATCAAGTCAATAACCTGAGTGCATTAATATTCAAAGAGCACCTGACAGGAAAATAGTTGTTCTGTATTCTAAAATTATTATCTCTGATGTTTGAGAATGCATTCATTAAACAAGCACTAAGGGAGAAAATACACAGTTAAATATATACTGAAAAGTTAAAAATAGAAATATTAAGAATTATATCTCTAATACATAGACATATAGATCCTTCCTTCAAAAAATTCATAGGAAATCTGTTGCATGCGATTTCATGTCTTTGTTTTGATTATTAAGGATTATTTATTTTATTTTATGTTTCATATGTCAGAAAATCAATTAACTATGGAATTTGGTAATGACTCTCATCCTCCACAAATATTTCTTTTTTTCGATTAGTTAACTAACCTACATAATATAACTTACTCTTACACGTGTGGTAGTACTAAGAGGTCCTCCATTAGGAGGGAATGGTGTGTGGAAAAGTGAGTTTTTTCCCACTATACTAAGTGTAATAAGGTTAATGCAGAAACTCAGTGCTAGAATGGGTTCCATCTGGAGGGAGCAGTTCCTTGAATTCCTATGTGCTAAGGCCAGTAGAACGGTTAGTCGGTTACCTAGTAAGGATTTTAGATCATTATACTTTTGGTGATGACAGGCAACAAGGACCACATTCTTGCAGGTTGAACTTACATGTCTACATATTTCCAATGCTGTTCACACTTTAGCTCAGAGTAGGAGGCAGGAAGGACACTGCTACAATCTTCACATAGCAAGTTGGATTGGAAGAAGAAGAGATTGGATCTATCTCTGCAATCTGCCTTTTGGAGTTTATGTGCCATCACTAGTAGCTTATCACCTGTAGCTTCATCCCATCCAATTGATAATACTTCTTGAAATTCAAACCCGTACTTTCATCATCATTATACCAAAATAGGCTTACATTTCAAAGTCTGAATTCTTTTAATATTTCCCCAGGAAATTGGTAGTAAGAAAATAAAATGACTTATAAATATCTAGGAATCTAGGTCCTGAGAGAAATTCCAGGAATTTTCTTTAGCATCAACATTTTGCCATGGTCCTTTTCTGGGCACTATATTTGCTCATTTCATTGTTCTGAAATAATACAATTCTTTATCTTCTCCCAAGTCAAATTGGTCATCTTTTACAGGCATCACACAGCTGCTCTATTTCCTTAGAGGTGAATAAGGGAGGGTAAAATTTAGAGTTGGTCTTAATTAAATGTGCACAATCCAGTAACTAGAAAAAATGCTATTTTTTCTTATCACCATTACCTAGATAAGAATTTTTAATATTAAGCATAGAATCTGATATAACTTATCTGTGTAATTAAATGTGACATTAACATTTGAGATAAACATAAGGTCATTTTTTCTTAGCATTTGTTAAAATGAAAAGATGACTGATATAACCATGAGCTTTATGTGTATCAAGTATATCATAAAAAATTCTAGAATGAAGCAAATAATTTAAAATTTTCTATTAGGGAAAACTGTCTGTCATGATGGCATCTACAGCTTCTCTCAGTTCCTGTTTTTGTTATTCCTTGTCATTATTAAATACCTCAATGCAGTAAATTTTGCTAAAATTACATGAACCATATCGAATAAAATGGGTAGAAGTGCAATGACTTGTTTAAAATCCCAGAAAGTCAAATACTGCATGAAATAGGGATTAGAAGACAGATCTTTTGATATCTTTGTACAGTATATTTATTACCCAAAATAGCACTATTGTATGTGTCTTTCAGTATTTGAGGAAAATAAGTAGTGGAAAAAAATTAAAAAGAAGATCAATATATGATGTGATCATTTTATCAAGGCATTACATGAATATTTAATGAAGTACATAGATTAAAAATATAGTTAGAACTTGCTTATGTGTTGCTTAAAAAAAACCACTCTCAAATCTAATTTCTTACCACAATTTTTTGTCTTATATAGTAGGTTTCTTAGATTAAGATGTCTTAAAATTTTAGGAAAACCTTGGTCTCTTATAATGTTTTAGGGAGCTTTATAGTATCAGTTATACTCAATTAAGAACAATTAAAACATGTCACAGGAGGATGTAGTTCATGGGTAGGGACATCTTTGCAGAATGATCTAAGTTAGTAAAGATGAAGTTTAGTGGTAAAAACAATGAAGTTTCATAAAAAATTTGCATCCTTCTTTTCTCATAATATAAATTAGTCATTCATTCTTAAAAAATGAAAAGACATTAAGTATCTTCTATAATATTTAATTTAGCCTTGAAGCAACTAAAAGTCAGATAAGAGAAGAGCTTGTTGTGTTCATCAAAAATAAAACTGGTTATTACATTTAAATGTTTTTGAATTATCCAGCTCTGACAGTATTTTACCAATTAATTTAAATGAGAATTGAAGTGTAGGAAAAGTGCTGTATGTATATCTGAAATGATGCAAAGGAATTCTTTTGATACAACAGACAGAAATCTTTTAAAATACACATAAGATAGGCAATGGTTGCAAATTTAAAAGGATTAAAAGTGACAATGTCTGAGACTAGATTTTAAAACAGTTTTGGTTTCTTACTGTATTTCTTTTCTTATTTTCTTCACAAAATTATGCTATCACTGTACAATGATATGTTTAATCATATAGTTAGTAAAAATGCTTGGAATATTTTTCACTGTCGTCTGGTAGAGATGATATGAGTAGTAGGATTGTTAGTAAGCTGAAATTTCTAAGTAAAAAACAAAACAAAACAGTGATAATCCATCTGAGATTTTCTATAGATCACTCTAGGAAATCCACATAATGAAAAAAATATTCAAAGCTATATATTAGGGCTTACTTATTTCTGCCTTGTGAATTCATTAGCAAGAACGTCATTATTGCTGTGAGGGAACTTCATGTCTCGTTATTGTGAAATGTGTGGTGCATAAATGTAGACTAGTGTCTGTGAACACACCAGTTAGATTTGGCCGATAGTTTTGCTATGTGAGAACTCCCATCTGGAAACTCAGTGCACATAGAGAAAAAAGATGTTTTATTTTGTAATATAACATTGAAATATGTCAAGCACATGAACTGAGACTTGCAGGGCTGATATGTGCTCTGAGAATAAAAGAAACATAAATTGCCAAGGCTCAGGAACATGCCCATTCTATGAATAGAGATTGACTTAGCTGCCAAGGGAGGCATGTTGCGTAGGCTTTAGGTGACATATTCCCACTCTTTACAAAAAAAGTTTGGAAAGCAAACTACTTGAATTGTTTTCCCAAAGGTTTCCAGTGAATATCAAACCCATCAAGCATCACATTTATTTTAGACAGAGACTCTATGCCTGAGGAAACTCTTTGAGCTCGAATGTCATTGAAAGCACTTGTCATCTTCCTTCACCTTGTACTGTCAGGTTATCCGTGCCTTTCAGGTAGGTCACCTTTGTTTCGCATCCTGCTTCTTCACAGATTTGGAGCTAAAGTTTTTCTTCAAAAGTTATGCTTGGAATTTGAGACCCCTTTGCCTGCCCTCATTTGCTTGAAACATTTTTCCTTTACCTGGGCAAACTGTTATCTTATTCATATATCTGTTGAAAAATTCCTAGCTTATACTGCTAAAATATTACACATTTAAATATTAAATATCAAAAATTCATATTTTATTAAACCATTACTTAATGCACTTCTGCCAGGATGAAGAAATGATGTTAGGAGCAAAGGAGTGAGAGAGATAGACATGTGTTTGCCACCGAGTTAGGTTGATGCAGAACAATGTCAGAGAGAAGTCGAAGGAATTTCTGCATAAATTAAATTCTAGTCATTCTTTGCTAAAAATGTTTATAAGTTGAACTCTTCCATGAGGAAAACAACTAGTTGCTTCTGAAAAGAAAATGGGAGACATCTTTCCTAATTTTTCAAGGATGTTTTCTACCTGACTTAGGAGAAAATAAATGTCTTGGATCGATATGCACAGTTGTGTCTGGCCTATATGTTTTCATTTTATTATTCTAGAGCAGTTTCTGAAGTTCTCAAGGTTAATCAAGTTTATCAGAGGCATATGTGGGGCTTGCAGAATCTAATTATTATTCCTTGTGGTTTTCTCAACCACAGTTTTCTCAACCTACTTTAGAAGTGCTTCTGAGACAACGAACACGTTCCAGAGCTATGTTTGTACAGGTAATGTTATTTTCTGCTTCTTATTGAATTCTGAAGGGCAAGATGAAGACAGGAAGAGATCACTTTGCTTCAGTAAATTATGAGAAATAAATGTTTCTTTATTTTGACTTAAGTATTGTAGATAATGCAAAACAAAAATGGTTTAGTAAGCACATCCTGGATAATAGGATGCTTAGACATCATAGACATGATTTCATTTTAAGGGAATTAGAGATGGAAAGGGAATTACTATCACCTCCTTTGCCTTGAGAACAAGGATAGAAATTCACCTTCATTTCAATCATCTTGCTTCAGAGAACAATGAATAAAAAACCATTTTTGTATGTCTAGACATAAGAGTATAGGACATTTTGTAGTGTACCTTTCTGTCCTCTGAATAATTTAGCAAGTAGAGGTCAATGACACTCGAAAGAAAATATTCCTGAAGAAAGATGAAGATGTGGTTAGTGATAGTCTTTAAAAATGTCAAAAATTTTATTGGTAATTGGTTACATAACAAAGAGAGGATTAATATTTCTATCTCTACTGGATGATAATTGCTTTTTTGCAAGCACTGGTAAAGATTGGAGGACACAATTAAATGCCAACTTTTATAGTATGTATGAGGTCCTGGGCTCAATCCCCAGCACAACAATGAACCAAACGAAAATAACAGTAAAACTAAAAACCACCTTACAGCTTCATGACCCATATTAGACTTATATATGGACCAGGACCACTGAAGTTTCTGTCCTATAATTGTTTGAACAATAAAAACAAAACAAAACAAAACTATAGAATAACGTAAATGAACAACAGCAAGAGTAGGATCCTGAGCTCTGTTCTCAAGAGAACAAATTTAATTTAACCTTTGACCTTTACTGAATTCCCTAAGTAGTTTTCTACTTCTGGCCTCCACTTTAGCTGAACAACAAGTGCCCCTGTGTTAAACACCTCATATTTGGAGATTGATACTTATTGCCAAAAGCATTGCTTTCTAAGTATGGGGCAATTCAAAGTACAGGCTGAAAAACAAAATATATGTTAAAATAAAGTTATTTCAGATTTGGGAAGAAGGTTATGTTAGCTTTTTATATCTTAAAGTTCTTTATCACATATAATTTTATTAAACACATTAATCTCCAGTAGACACAGTGTTTTGAATATAGTCTTATAAATGAGGAAATATGAACTCAAGGATAAAGGGACTTTATCTAAAGAAACAAAACCTACATATTGCAGAGCAGAGATGGGGACTACAATTTTTGATTCCTTGCTTAAGACCCTCAGCTGTATCACACTGCTAGTAAAAATAAAATAATAATAAAAAGGCTTTCATCAAAGGAACTGGATGACAGATGATGGTGATTTTCCTCTTCTGTTTCAAAATAGAGAACAGCAATATTCTGAGGAAAGCATTTTCAGCTGGGCTTTATCCATGTTCTTCATAGAAGTGAATTTATGAAATCATCCCCAGAGAACTACCTTGCAACCACAGCCACCTAGATCCTGCTTCAGCAAATAGGTTTACTGTAGTTAGAAATCTCAAACTGAGCAGTTGGCAAAATGAGCTAGAGAATGTTTTAGCAGAACCATTATAGCTCTAGTTTTCTTGCTTTTTCCAATTTAAACCTTGCCACAGAGTTTTCTTTCTCAAAATTCATAGTTTACAAAGCTAAAGGGTAGGAATCCAGTTTTGTAGCTGCTCTGCTGAAATGCAGTGAAGTGAATAGTTCGTACTTCAGTCCAATGAGGTAAATTCTTAGATGGGCTAATCAACCTTTACAGAATTCTGTTCATTCCTGTACAGAAGAACCAAGTATAATGTTTTCCAATTGCCCTTTACAAATATATGTAATTCAATTGCTTTTCTCTTATCCTGGTAATTCAATTTATTTTGGGATTGTCTTCTTGCAATGGAGAAAAGAGTGCTAAATGCTTTAGAAATGAATGCAGTAATTCTATGAAAACATTCACAGCTACAGGTGTTCTGTGCTTTACCTCACAGATATACTAATAAGTCAATGGCAGAATTTAAGGTAGCAAAAATCCTGAAGAGAATTGACTTTGTTACACATTTGTGATTTAGACAATCTTTTGATAAAAAGTATTCTCAGATTTCACAAGTTCTCCTAGAGATTTAGTCTTTTGGGGGTGGAGTGGGGAAGATTTAGCAAGTTTAAAAATACAGTTTTAAACTGAATGCTTCTGTTTGCAAACTTTAGGTCGGCAGACAAAGGCATTTGGTGAAACTTTGCTTCCATTCACAAACTCTGCATCAGTTGACAGAAGCGATCACACTATCTTCCCCGCACAAGCACAAATGTGGTCATCTTCCCCCAAATCACAAAACAAATTAAGTTCATAATCCGAGATACCACTGTATTTTATACAATTAATTTCTGCAACCCAGTTTAAAAATGCAAGTCAAGAGGCTCATGATATAGCAGAAGATGGGAAACATTACCTTCACAAGTGGCAGTTATAATGGTGACTTCATATGTCTACTTCATAGAATGGCTTTGGCCTTCCATCTATTGTGAAAAAAAAGTGTAGATATTAGCATCATTCTGTGGGTTTACATGTGGCCTAGAGTTCACCCACACACTAGTCTAAACAATGACTAGACGTAACATCCTTTCCTTATTAATTCTCAAACTGATGATAGAATGAGGAGAAAAGGCTGAAACACAGGCATGAGCAAGATAGGTAGCTGGAACAAAGTGAGTGATTAATGTGGGACTAATTCACAACAGTTTGAAAAGTGTTTTGACATAAATATGTGCAAGATACAAAAAGAGAATGTTAATTCAAGATATGGCCCGTTCTCTACACCATCACTGCTGTCCTTTCATTGAGTGTACATCATCACTTTCTTGGATTATTACAATGCCCTTGTCCCTAATTCCTCTGCCTCTACATGTTTCTCTATCACTATCAATTCTTAGTAGAGTACTCAGGCAGTGCTTCTAAAATGTAAACTATGGCCTATCATTCCAGGACTCACTGATGGCTCCTCCTTTTACGAGAAGTAAGAGCCATGGTCTTGTAATAGCTTATAGGACCTCACTGACCAACTGGTCTTTCTCCAGAGGTGTCTCCAGCTGCTCTCTCTCTTGCTTACTCTGTGTCTAGTCACATTGGCCAGTTTCTCTCTTTCTCTCCCTCCCTCTCCCTCTGTCTGCCTCCCTCCCTCCCCCTTTCCCTCCAAATGTTCTCTCAAATTCCATTCTTTTAACTGAGGCTTATGCTGAGCACCGCTTTACTTTTTAATTTTTATTAGTGCACATTGATCAGATAGAATAACAAGCTTCATGTTGGAATATTAATGCACAGGTATAATATACCTTGATCATTCTACCCCATTAAATCTTCTTGCCCTCTCTTTTCCTTCCCCTTAATTTCCTTCCTCTTCTTTAGCAGCTCCCATTCTACTTCATATTGTAATTTCTCCCCCTTGATCATACACTGGAGAGAAAAATATGATACCTGCCTTTCTCAGTTTGGTTTATTTTGCTTAACATGATGACTTCTAGTTCAATAGATTTTCCTGCAAATTACATGATTTTTTCTTTTACTTGGTTGAATAGCATTTCATTGAGAATACATAACACATTCTCTTTAGTCACTCATCCTTTGGCAGATACCTTGGCTGATTGTGTAAATTGTCTACTGTGAATTATGCCAGGGTAAATATGGATATTCAGGTATCTCTGTATTATACTGATTTTAATTATTTTCCATGTATACTGAAGAATGGTATAGCTGGATTATGTGGTGGTTCTATTTTCAGTTTATGAAGAACATCTATAGTGATTTTCAAAGTGGCTGTACTAATTTACATTTCTGCCAGTGCTGAACCAGGTTCCTTTTCCTTGCATCCTTGCCAGCATTTACCACATATGTATGTATGTGTGTGTATATACATACACACATACACATACCTATGTATGTGTGTGTATATATATATATATATATATATATATATGTATTGCAATTCTGGTTAGTCTATAAGATGGCTTTTTAATTTAGTCTTATTTGCATTTCTCTGATGGTTAAATATATTGATTTGTATATAATTCTTATGCATTTGTACTCTTTTTTTAAAAGAAATGTCTGTTTAGGTCATTAGTCCTTTCTTAATTGATTATTTATAGTCTTTTTGGTTAAGCTTTATGAGGTTTTAATATATATGCCAATATCAATCATATTGATATGTATTAATTTTATACATTAATATATATTAATTATATATATGCTGATATTAATCCTCTGTTGGAAAAATACCTATCAAAGATTTTTTTCCTGGCTAGGAGTGGTATCATGTGTCTGTCATCCCAGCACTCTAGGACGCTGAGGCAGGAGGATCACAATTGAAGTCCCATTTGGGAAATTTAGGAACTTAGTGAGACCTGGTATCGAAATGAAAAGAGGCTGGTGATGTAGTCAAGATGAAGGTCTTGGCTCAATCCTCAGAAGTGCAAACAAAGAAAAAAAAAACACAGCTGAACATAACCCTACCACTTCCAGTTTTCTAGGCTGTCTCTTCACTCTCAATTATTCTACCTGATGTACAGAAGTTTTTCAATTTGATGCAAATGCATTTTCTTCCTTTCTATTACTTCTTGTGCTATTGGAGTCCTAGTCTTGAACCTATTGCCTCTACCTATAGCTGGAGGTGTTTCCCTTGTTTTATTGTAGAAGCTTCGAAGTTTCAAACTTGCAAGTTTTTGAGCCTGGACAACTTATGGAGACACCGACTCAAAAAATAATAATAATCTGAGGATACAGATCACTATTAAGGCACTGGATTCAATCCAGAAAGAGAGAAAGAGAGAGAGAGAGAGAGAGAGAGACAGACAGAGAGAGAGAGACAGAGAGAGAGAGAGAGAGAGAGAGAGAGAGAGAGAGAGAGAGAGAGAGAGAGAGAGAGAGAGAGAGAGAGAGAGAGAGAGAGAGAGACAGAGAGAGAGAGACAGAGAGAGAGAGAGAGAGAGAGAGAGAGAGAGAAAATATTCAGTAGTTGCAACAGGGGAAAAAAAATCCACAACGCATCTATTATCTAACTACTATCCTGAGAAATAAGGAGTAAATAAAGATTGTTAAGCTGAAAAGGACATGATCAGAATCATGATGTGGAAAAAGCATTCCCTGGTCAGCTAATTTTTCTAGTTAGTATTTCCTCTGGATATTTCATTAGATTTTCTTTATTTTGCATACAAATATATTGCTGCACTGACACTATTTCCAGGTAGATACATAGTATCCAGATTGACTTGAATGAGAGAACACTCATCTGGACCCAGTGCAGAATTTCTTGGCCTGTATGTGGGGAAACGCTTGCACACATCTGGTATCAGGAATTTGTTGATTGGTTTATGAGAGTAGGAAAAACACTTTAGATTTTTTTCTTATCTCCTACAGCTCTCAAAGGAAAATTCCACCTTGCATAATGCATTTTACTTGTGTTTTATTTTCAGCATTTGTCCTCTGGTCTTTGTATATCTTCCTTATAAATGCAGCAGTTGCTGCTACTGACTAAATGGGCAATGCCATGGGATACATTTAAAATTCATCAAGAATTAGCGTGTGATGTGAGATGCTCCTGATTAAAACATGCGTACACCATATGGCTTCCAACATAGTTTAGTTACCTATGTCATGATTTGAGACTGGTTGGCTTGTCTATTTTCTTTTTATCTTCTTGTGGGGAAACTGGAAAAATAGTACTTTTGGAGAATATGTTAATTGCTGAGGTGGGCCAAACACAGCTTAATAATGCAAAATATCTGCTACAGAGTGAGCTGGAATCATCACAGTAATTTCACTTATGAAATTAAAACTGGCAAGAAACTGTACAACACTAATGATAGCCAGTTGCCTAATTAGCTTTGCAACACAGTCTTTCCAATATATTAAAGCAGAATGAATCATAAATTGTGACCCTGGGACAGTGAACAGTTTTCTGTAAAAAAATCTGTGATGTAGTAAATGTTGGGTAGAGTTTCATGATGGAGGTTTGCACAGTATATGTAATTTCTTCTGAAAAAGAAAGCACACAAGAAATATTTCAAAATCTAACTATACCAAATAGCTAAAAATCTGTGCCTTTAAAGCAGTGAGAAAACACACTAATGTTCTGAACGTGTTTCTCTATTTACACTAAAATATTGTTTAAGAGACTTTGTTTTAAATAAATTTATTTTATTAATTATTGTTTTCTCAATATTTTACTCAGACTGTTTTCTTTAGATGTGTTTATTAATTGCCTCAGGAAATAAAAAAAATGGAATGTCATCCAATCCAGTAATATCTGAGTTTTCCCTATCATTGTTTTTTTTTGTCTCTGTAATAATTTTAATTTTGATGATAACCCAAACACTGAAAGACATGATTATGTTGCTTATTTTAAACCTCACTACCTAGATATTTAGTTCATTTCACAAACACAAGGAGCCAGGCATGGTGGCACATACCTGTATTCACAAGATTGCAAAAGGTTATCAAAAGTCAAAGGCTGGCCTGGGGAATTTAACAGGATCCTGCATGAAAAATAAGAAAAACTAAAATTGAAAGGACAGGGGAATGTAGCTCATTAGTAGAGTTAATAGAAGTACCCAAAAGATCTGTCTTGAATAAGCATGTGAGAATGGAAATGAGTAGTTTCTTCTGCTTTCATGAGTATTTTATACTACAGAAATCTGAGATTACCTAGAAGAAAGATGGGAAAGCAGCTGTTACGGTATATGGTGTGTCAATTTGAGAAGTTTAAAAGTTTAATTGAGAGACTCAGCAGGAAGCCAGGATCTTTACTTTGTAAATATCCTCATTCTGTGCAAGAGAAGGGCACAGAGATTTTGTGAGTGTTGCACCCACCTTAGTAAGGGGGCAGTGGTGGCCTGTGTACAATATAGGGAAAATGAAGAGGCTTGTTTCCCTCTTTTTCCTCTGGTTGCTACCTTGAAGTGTTGCCTCAGTGCCATGCCACCTTGCCTTGGAGCCAGCTGATTATGGACTGGAACCTCCACAAACTGTGAGCTAAATAAACCTTTCCTTCCTTCATTGTGGGTGTCAGGTGTTCTGTCCCAGCAACAAGAGAAAAGTAACCAAGACAGAGGCTGGGAAAAGGGATCAACAGTATGAATGGGGTTGACCTGTCCATGCTAGCAGTTCTTGAAAGAGATGACAACATAATGGGGAATAGCAAGAATATGGCTGTGAAATTACTCTTAAGTCTGAGCCACAAAGCCAAGTTGGCCAGGTATTAACAGCATGGGTGATTGGAGCTTGAGAACTTCTTTTTGACATAGATAGCTATATGTTTCACTCACACGTAGATGTTGAACACCATGTAGATATTAAGTGTCCTTTATGAATAAATGGAGAAACATGAAACTTAAATGGAGTTTTTTACTCAGGAGGATGAAGTGAGGTATATTCATATGTTTGCTTTTGCAGTACATTGAAATGAATGCTCTTGGAAATTTCCATAGGTGTTGCAACTGGTGGGAGTGTGTTATTTTACCTAGAAGTTGCTCATTCACTGGCTTACTCTATCATCCAAATTTGCAGAGGGAAATATTTGAAAATAGTTTACTATATTCTAGAACCAATTTAGCATCTTTATGTATCTGATGATCAATAAGGGAACTCTGGCAAGTCTAACACCATTCAAGGAATCAGCAGGCTCTTCAGGTTGCCTAGGAGAACTACACATCCTTAACACAAGTGAGGTATCCAGCAGTTTTCCAATTGAATGCATCATGTTACTTTGACCCTCTCATCATAAGAGCAGGTTTCCTTTGTAGAGAGACAAATAAATTACTTACATATCTCTTGCTATGTTGACTCCATAGAGATCAATCTGCTTCATTATTTTTAAAGAGCTCACAGGAAAGACTGGTTTTGACATATATTTGAAAACATCGATAAAGAGCAAGATTTTACCAGAATTCAAGTAATTTCACCACTCAATTTAGAATGATCTTAATAACACTTCTGTGCTTCAGAGATTCAACTCTCAAGATGAAACTTTAAAATAAATCAAAATAATTCTCTCTTAGATGAGGATTTGATTCAGCTATTGAAAAATGCAAATAGTACTTACTTTGGTCACACCATGCCTGCTAAGACATTGATTGGATTGTGCTTGTTAAAGAGAAAACAAACAAAGAAACACTTCTGTTTCTTTCATTATACATTTTTAAAGCTTTTTAGAAATATTTTACATGAAATTTTTGAACTTTCTTTCCTGTGCTTTTGGCAGGTTTTGCAGTATGAAATAGCAATATTTGGAGTTTTGTAGAACTATCTCCCTCAATTACTGCAGAGATATTCAGTTCTGTAGTCTGACAGTAATTGCTGAACCACTATGAATCTTACTTTTACATCTCTGAAATGGGGATTGAGCTCCTAAAACATGATCTGTTGGGAAGAATAATAGTGAAATCTCCTGAAGACATCATAGAAAAATAACTTTGCTATAATAAGTAATATATATTTGATTATAATCTCATGATACACATGATAAAATGATATAATAAAATGAAAAATATACATTAATTTGCTAAATAGTTTATTAAAGAACACCTACTGCTATTCCTTAGCTGTTGCAAATCTTTGTCAGTGGTAACAATAGAAATTTCTTATATTCTTACCTTAGATCTTTACAACACACACACAAACAGGTGCACACACACACACACACACACACACACACACAGAGCCACTACCATCTTTGTCTTTTAAGACTAAGTATATTTCTTAAAATATAGAACAATTGTGTATTACTGCTCATGGAGGGCCTATGCCATCTTGTGATTACAACTTTTAGCGTCATCTTTTAAAAGCATTTATTTTAAGCAAATCATTTTCTTATGTTTTCTATGCTTTAAAATGAAGAGTTTTAAAGCTTATTCCTTCCTTATTAGCAATAAAGACTTTGTCTTCCTCCACCTTTTGAAACAAAGCAGCACAGGATCTCAACATATAAAGCTGATGTAGGTTGAGATTTTATAAAGCAGAAAGAATGGATTGATGGCTGTTCACTTTGTCTCCTGTCTGCCTGCCTATCTACCCCCTGCAACTCCTGAGTCAAAAGGGCAAATCTAGTCACAAAAAAGGCATATGACCATTTTAGTAAACTAGTTTCCTGTCCTGGGCTTATGTGCTTACAGAAAGCAACTTCTTTTACTCCATTCAAAGTGTCAGCATTATCTATCCATGCTCATCCATGGATCCACCATGATTCCAAGGATCTCTCTGTTCTGTTATCTGTCTGAGAAGTCATCCTGGCCTCCAAATGTACAACTTGGGCTTCTTTTGTTAGTCATCATATTTCTGTGAAATCATTTCTCTAATCTTTTAATGTAATTTTGAATATTGATTCCACATGTTCTATAACATTGCCCTTTGAAGACTCTCTGCCTTTTTTGTGACCATGAATTTGTATCTGATGTGATGTTTTGACTGTTGAAATTAATGGAAATCACCAAACTAATCGTTTTTCATGATTGCTGTTTTTTGTATATTTTATGTATACTTTAATCTTCATTGTGACTGTTACCTGCAAATCATGTGAAACTTTTCATGAGAATTGAGATACAACTCTCATGTGAGAGGAAACATGCTTCCTTTCTCCTGCCCATTTACTTAAAATTATATACAAATCATGAACTTGTTCTCTACCATTAAAAGTACCTAGATTCATACAGTGTTTAAAATGAAAATAAACGCACATTGCCTTCAATTTATTCTATCATTTTTGATCACTAGAATGTCTTTCTTGGGAATCTTTAATTACAGATTTGCATTTTGTAAAGTCATAAGGTATTGCCAGTACTTTCACCAGTGGAAAATTCAAAGTTGCTTCAAATGAACAAAATTTAGGTTTCTGTCTCCATACTTCATTAGCAGTAGCAAGTTTCAGTCTCTTAGCAACCCAGATCTGATGATGAACACCTGCCAACCCAGATGGTTTGGGGAGAAAATTTCTAGCTAAATAGAACAAAGTTCTGTTGAGCTGTCCAAACCATTATTTAACGGAGACACTACAAGAACTCTGAAAAGCTGTTATTGTGGAACCTTAATAAAGAGCCCTTTCCAAAGTTGTCATGTGTGACTGCCATCACTTGTATCATGTACAGGCCTGACTTAAAATTTCCACATATGATATATGGCTATTCTATCTCTATACATATTATGAATGATATTGAATGCTAGCTAGCATGAATGGAGCAGTGCAACAAAATCAAAATCAACAGTTTTTGCCCAAATTATGAAGCATATATATATGTATTTTCGCATATATATTATTAGTTTTTCAATAAACTCAACCTTTGATTTTTTTTCTAACAAATTAGCTGACATGTAACAAAATTAGTCTGATATTAGATCTTAAAGACTACTATTTGAGTTCACACAATTTTTCACTCACTTGAAAGCTTAGAGTTTTACTCTCTTGAAAGTTTATGCTCTTCCATTAGGAGAAGGAAGCATGTGCAAGGAAAATTGGCCAAAAGAGAAGTTCTCTACCATGAAAGAGAAAAAGCATCAAGATTCATGCAGTGAATTATCCAGTCCCTGGGTATTAGTCATTATTCTTTAGTTATTAACTGTTCTGGGGACCTGATTGAACCATCAAAATGGGTTTTCCAGTCTGTAAAGTGTTCTTTTTTAATCAAATGACTACTTAGATTTTTGTATCATAGAAAAATAACTTACATTATTATTTATTTTTATTTGTACATAGTTTTTCTTTGCACACTTGTGAAATCCTCTGGACAAGGATTGCATTATACAGTTTATCCTTAATCGGTGGCACAGAGTTTTGTATATAGTTGATGCTCAAGAAATATTAATTTTGTGATTGCCTTTCCATTCTTAGTGGAAATTACAAAGATCATGTACTTGCGTAGAGATTTCACTGTTTCCTAGTTCTGTGATCTTGGGTAAATGACCTAAATTTATTGAGCTGCTGTTTTTTCATTTACATTTACTTCATGAAGTTGGCAAGTGTGCTCAGCAAATTGATACATACATATAATGTTTAATCAGCAAACATCATTCCCTGTGCTTCCCTCTTTGGTTGTTACCATGGAACTTTGCATCCAATTTAGATTGAGGGTAATACAATGCAGTAATTAAGAAAACCAGAGATTAGGTTTAAGACTGGCTTGCACATCTAAACTGTTTTTCTTTGTGCAAGTTGCTTAGTCTTTTGATTTCTCATTTTTCTAAGCTTTAATGGAGAAAATATAATACTTCGTAGGAGTTTTATGAAGACCAAGTGAAATTAATACCGCTATACTACTTAAAGAGTATCTGATGCATAAGTACAATTAAAGTTTAGATTTTAGTTCTAACTTTACACTAAATTCATTATTCCATGTTGCAAGAAAAGTGCCATTATTACAATGTGGACTGTTTTTTAACTTCTATTTTGTGTACTAGATATTAATTATGTTCAAGGTAAGTGTAATTATCCTTGAATTTGGTTAATGATACAAAATAGAAATTTGATTAAAAGCAGACTGATGCATGGTTTTAAAATAATTTTTTATAATTTACCTTTCTTGGTTATATGCTAATCAATATTTTAAAGCAATGAAATTATATTTCTTATTTGTAGTCTGCTCACTGTGTTTATTTCTGACTTTTAAATCTATATGTACTGCATACTTTTCCAAGAAATGTTAACAATAGTCTAGTCTTTTTAATGCCATAAATTCTATTAAATTTGTTTACTTTGATGATATGCTATATTTATAATTACTGTTGTTATATGCTTTCGATTTGTTTAGCTTTCAATGTTTTACAAAGTATCTCAATCTGGTAATGGGGATTGAGGAAGTTATTCAACATTGTGCTCTTAGAAGACTCCACCTTTTAATATTACTGAATATATTTCATGGTACATGGTACATGCCTTTTATATTCCCCAGAGGTGATAAACTAAATGAGGAAAAAAAACTTAAGGGGACTAAATCTTCTAAATATTTTTTAGGGAAAATCATAAATGCTGTGAACTGAACTTGTATAAAGAATATTTCAGTGATTAAAATCAATAATATCCCTATTCTTTGAAGCTAAATTGTTTCAGGTGATTTTCAGAAGAATTGCTTCTTCTGTAATAAAGGAGTCAAGAACTGTTCTTTCTGTTAAATCTCACTGACAACCTGTATCACACATACTTCTCTGATATGAAGTTGGATGGTATGGTAATTGACACCCAAAGTACTAATGCCTGGTGGCATCTAGAGGCCTGGTGGCTCAATAGTGAGAACACTTAAGGCTTGTTTTTGATATTAATCTAAAAATGAAGGAATGAGGCTACTGGAGAACAACATAATTTGAAAACTATACTTATGGTAATACTAATTTGAAAAATATACTTATGATCATAATTAGTTTTGTCTAAAAATCAGTGACTATGTCACATACTTGCAATCTCGACACGCAGGGGGCTGAGAAAGGAGTCTCACCAATTTGAGATAAAAGATCTATATTACAAATTCAAGGCCAGCCTGGACCACACAGGGGGACCTTGTCTCAAACACTAACACCAAAACAATTTTTAAAAAATGACATGAATGTCATCAAGTGTTTATGATGTGTTTCAAATGTCCTGTTCTAAGGTCCACATGTTGGCAAAAGAGCTATTAGTGTCTGTTTTATCTTTAATATTCCCCTAATGTTAATCAAGTTTCACAGAGAAAGTAGAACTCATAGGATATGTGTGTGTGTGTGTGTGTGTGTGTGTGTATTCTATGTATGTTTGAGAGATTTATTTTAAAGAATTAATTCATGGATTGTGGGGGTTTACAATTCTGAAACTTACAGGATAGATCTCCAGGCTAGAAATTTTTGTGGAAATTAATGCTGCAGTCTAGATTCTGAAAACAACCTTTTGGCAGAATTTCATGTTCTTAGGGAAACCTCATTTTTCTTCGTGAGATGTTTGACTCATGAAGCCTACACTGCTTTCCTCAGGCTACTGGTTTATCCATTGGCTGATAACATCTATAGATAATAGGAATCAGGGAAACTGATCTTTTGCACAAGGGAAGAGGACCAACAGATGCAGGGAGGGGGGAGGGAAAAGTGGGGAAGGTGACATAAAAAGAATTAGAATGCGTTACGCACATGGACCAACATGCCTCAATGTAGTAACTATGTACTGCCAATGTGTAGCAATAAAAATGATAATTAAAAATACCTTTAAATAAAATCTAGACTAGTGCTTGATTAAACCACTGATCACCTCAACCAGTCAAGTTGATATGTAAAATTATCCCCCCTTTAACTTCAGCACTTTCAGGTATTTCAATCATTGTCTTTTGCTGATATTTCTTCACTGCACCTGTAGAGTTAACTTGCACAGTTATTTTTTTATGTCCAATTGATTTCTCTTTATTTCATAAGATAGGGTTTTCTTCTGAAACTCTCTTACTTAAATAAAATCTTCTCCCTTTTAAACTGTCTTTCAGCTTCTTCACTGATAGTTGTTACTTGTCTTAATTTTCTCTCTCTACTTCTGAATACCAAAGTCATTCATCCCTATTTGCATAAAGTTCTACCTCCCTCCTCTTCTCTTTTCTCAGACTGACCCATGATTCCTAAAAGTTAGTCAACCTCTTCAAATTCCTACCTTGTTATTCAATATTGACTATGTAAATTTCTTTTTAAACCTGTCAGCTGACCACATTTCTACATTAGCCAATGTACTTCACACCCTATTTCCCATTACCTGTCTCTGCTGCTGTCTGCAGGTATCAGTTGTCTTCATCTTAATCAACAGTTACAGTGTCTATCTCCATATTTCCTTAGCTTCTGCTTCCCTGTGTTCATGGCAGTTTGCCTTCTGTTTGAACTGCAGCCTTACCATGGTGATGGTATCATCAATTTACTCTAACTGGATTTCAGCGTTTTGACTTGTCTCTTGCTCACCTTTCTCGCATTCCCATATCCTCAATATGAGAAAACATAGCACTATTCTCCTCTACCGTGGAATCATTTTTAATTTTTTATTCGTTTTCCATTTCTTTGAAATTTAATAATGGGTATATTCTATTGTAGTAGAGGAAAACACTCTGTAGGTATTTAGCTTCAAAGATGCGGTTCAGATCTGATATTGATTTTTCCTTTAGCTGATCTCTCACTTTGTGAAAGTAAGGTATTACTATGATTATGTTTGTGTTTATTTACCTTTTATGCTAAAAATATTTGTTTAATGAAGACAGGTGTTCCGGTATTTGGTGTGTATATATTTACAGGTATTATCTCTTCCTGCTGGATTGTACCCTTAACTAATATGTAGTGACATTCTTCGTGTCTTCTGGTCAGTTTTAGCTTGAAGTTTACTTTGTCTGAGAGTAAAATTGCTACCTCTGTTTGTTTGTGTAGATCCTGGTGCATGAAATACTGTTTTATATTCTTTGAATTTTAGTTTATAAATATCATTTTGGATTATGTGAGTTCCTGAATGCAGCAGACTGATAGATTCTCTTTTTCAATACAATCTGGCAGTATAAGTCTTTTAATTGGGGAGCTGAGCCCATTGACCTTGAGAGTTATTACTGAAAGGTAATGATTTATTGTTAACACATAATTTTTATGTTGCTGTTTTCTTTCTTTTTCTTTTTGTTTATATATTTGCCTTGCTCGACGCATTTATTCCATCTGGAATTTTGGCTTTGTTGGTATCATTGTCTAGGATATTCTTGAGGATATTTCTACAGTGCTAGTTTTGCACTCATATATCTCTCAATTGTTCTTTCTCATGGAATATTCCTATTTCTCCATCAATCTTGGAAGCAAGTTTTACCTTGTATGTTAATCTAGGTTGGTAGCTGTTTGTTTTTAGGACTTGAAATACTTCACTCCAGGCTATGCTGGTCTTTAAAGTTTGGGCATTACAGAGTCTGTTGCAATTCTAATGAGTTCACCTTTATAAGTGATTCTTTGCTTTTCTCAACATCTTTAAAAATTCTCTATTTCTGTTAGGCATTTGGAATTTTGACTAAAATATACTTTGGGGAGCTTCTGTTTTT
>RJWM01019660.1:0-38619 GCA_004363535.1 Dasyprocta punctata | reverse complement strand
CAGGAGGGAAAGTTAAGGTCATTGGAACATTTTTTCACTCTTAAAGGTAAGAAAAACTCAAGAGTTCCTTATGATCTGAGCCATTGGCCGGACATGGTGCCATATGTAGACTACAATGGGAAGAGTAGCAGAGCACAGGATGACCACCAGCATGGATCCTGATGGCCACAGACATTTGCAAAATCTGGTTATTTAAACGCAGCCTAAGACAATCACAGAGACTTCACTGCTGCAAGCTCTTGGACCAGGAAGAGCATCGCAGAGGCCCCAGAGCCAGAGGACAGGCATCTTCCACGGAGCCTCACATGCAAGGAAATTGGCTTACTTTTCAGTAGAATCCTCCAGTCTCAAACTCAAATAAGAGTCAATTCAAACCCAGAATGACCAGAGGGAGCTGGGCTCTGAGCAGAGAAGCCTCTCTCACAGTGCCTCTTCTCGGATTCCAACTCACAGCATGGTGTGGGGGCCTCCTTTGAATTCATGGGGATGGCAATGTCCTGCATGAGATCACAAGGAAGGGGAGACAGGGTGGAAATGACTTGTACTAACTTCCTTCTGTCTTTGTTTCTTATCAGAAAGCTGTGGGCTACCTGAGGGCCCTTCTGTATCACCCCACAGCACTGCCTATGACATCTTCAAATACATAGAAAAATGCCTTGATGCCAGCTGTGTGTGGCGATGCACACCTGTAACCCCAGCACACTGGGAGCGTGAGGCAAGATGATGGCAAGTTCCAGCCCAGCCTTGGCAACTTATTGGCTTAGCCAGAACTTAACTCAAAATTAAAAAAAAAATTAGAGATATAGCTCAATGCAAAGGCCCTAGGTTCAACCCCCAATACTGGGGGAAAAAAAAGACAGAGAGAAAGAGAGAGATCTAGCCCTGATGATTTAGGTATCTAGCACTATGAAGGGTCCAAATCAAATCTCTTCTCCTCCACAAAGGCAGGCTATGGGAGCCCTCCCTGAGCTCAGCTTACACTTGCTAAGATGTCTCTTCCTGCATCGCTCACCCAGCAGAGGCTCCAGGAAAACAGGAACAAAGCCTTTATACCTCTGGCTTCTCTTCATCTCACCTCCCTAGGCTTGTGACCTGGGCACACAGCCTGCTCTGTAGAGACACAAGCCAGTGGTTCCAAAAGCAGCAAAACAAAGAAAATTACAGGTTGCTGGGGCTACAAGGAACATCAAAGACTATCTGGGCCATTTTGCAAGTGGGAAAACTGACACGCACAGCCCGAAGAACTTACATCAAAAACCTGGAGGCAAACCCAGGGAGTCTGACTTCAGCCCAGGGTGCCTGTGCTGCTGCAGCCCTGCTGGCTCTGTTTGCATTTACTCTTGTTTCTGAATTGCCCTGGAACCCTGATGGTCCCCAGGAGAATGCGTCCCATAGAAGGTCCAAATTCTTTGGCCTCTTAGAGCTGGACGAGGCTCTCTCTAGTACTAGATGCACCCTGGCCCTAAGAATTTTTGTGAAGCTAATTGATACTCAATGTTTTTGCCACTATTACTTCAAGGATAATAGCTTAGGGCCCTTTGCAAGCCCAGGGCTATGCAACATTTGACCTCGTTGGTAGGGTGGTATATGTAAAAGGCGATTGCCATTACAATATGTCCATAAAAATTAAAGCCTTCTAGGCGATTAGTGCCAAACAGGCACATTCCACCTCCTCCCACTCTCTGCCAAGCATCCTGTGCCAATAAAGTGTAACGGTTTCAATATCCCTTTAGAGTAACATAGAATAAGGTGACCGCATTAAAGTAGCATTAAACAGTCCCTCAAAAAATAAACTAACAAAAGAAATAGGACCGGGGGTTTCTATAGGCTGTCCCTGAATCCCAGACATGAGAAGAGCTGTTTGGGTAGCTATCAGGAAGAAAAGGGAGTTATTTCCAGTTTTTGAAATGAGACTTTTATATTTTCATGGTATTGCAAAAGTCAGGAAGATTTTAGCGCTCAATCAGAGTACAACCGCCAAAAACAGCACAGATCAGCAGGTCCTAAACTGACAAAAAATCATCTGTGAACAGCATCAAATATAGCAAACCAGGAAGAGGAGCTACTGAGGAAAAGAGGGGTTCACCCATCATGGACTCAGCTCACATGTCTCCCCCCAAGTTCTTTGGAGGCCACAAAACTCAAGCTGTTCCTGTCTTCCTCACCCCTGATTCCATGCCACCATCTCAAAGCAGGTGTCTTCACTGAGATGATCCATTGATGACCCTACATAGCTAAAACCAAGCAGGAGCAAGAATCAACATGGGGACAACTCTGTCCCATATGACCAGACCTGGCCAGAGCACTATGTCCAACATAGTCCTTCACTAAGAGGAGCTAACTATGGCGCCACAGAGAGACCCCAAGCCACAGCCAGGCTCACGGGCACCACGATGTGACAGAAATAAAACTAATTTATATCACTTGTCATCATTAAGACAAATCTTCATCTCCATTCTTCGTTTCAAAAGCACTATATTTAATGAATGAGTACTGAGTCATGACACATAAATGACTAAAATATAGAAATTATACTGAGGTCAACTAATGTATTTTTAAACCACAAAATTAAGGAATCCATTCATGCCTGCCAAAGATGCCACTCCCAGTCACTGTGATCTTCTGCACAGCTGCCGGTAAGCTGAGGGACAAGGGATGCTTTGATCAGAGGGAGACCGAGCATCCAAGCTGACTGTTTCACGGGAGTAAAATAGTGAACCCTAGAAGATAAGAAGGGTTGTGGGAAAGGGGACTGGAAAGAGGATAGATACTTGGTACCAACATACAATCGGATAAGAGAAATCAAATTATCATACTGTACCCCATAAATATGTACAATTAATATGCACTAATTAAAATTAAAAGTAAATTAAATAACAAAAGTAATTCTGCAAGATTGAGATGAAGAAATCTTGCTAAGCTGTTTGCCTACATTCTGTGAGTTGGCAGCTCTGTGCCTGCATTGGACGCGCCAGCCCCCAGTGAGGCAAGCCCATTCCAAAGGAGTATCATGTGGGTTTGCCACAAAGGCAGGTGGTGCTTCAGTTCCTCCAGTGGATCTGTGAAGGCAGCGCACATCACGCGTGCATCAGGAGAGTAGCTGGCCTCAACTGCGCTGATCTTCTGTAATTCCTTCCAGAAACTTCAGATGCTTCAAGGTCAGAGTCTGCAACAATTTGGATGAGAATGGCAAAGGAACAAGAAAGTCTGAGACACCGAGAATCCCCAAGGAAAGTTGAGATGAGGAAGTTCTAGGTGAAGGTCATCTTTCAAGGATTTGATGTGGTCAGGTTGAAGTAGGCACAGTTTAGTTTCTCCAGATTGTAGCCATCGGCTTTTCATTTTCAAAGAGCACCACCTCCACTCCTCTACCCTCAGGCATGATGTTCAGGTTGGACTGACTGCACCTGCAGCACCAAGGTTGGGTGCTGACTGCTATAAATCAATCAAGATATGACTTTGCCTTAACCCAGAGAGTTAATAACTCAACTCTGGACAAGCAGATTGCAACTGTGTGTACATACAAAGATCACAACTATAAGAAATATTCTCTCATGGAAGCAGATCTTAGAGCGGTTGAGAGAGGTTATATCACGTGGAAGTTGATGATGAAGCCAGTCCCAATAAGACCCATGGTGACAGCTTTTAACCACCTGGATCAAACCTTACCCAAATCAAATTTGACTGGGAATGTTTTTGCTTACAAAAGCCAAAAAAGTCCCCTCTTGTTTAATCCAGTGAGTGTCAGGTGGTTTTCACAGCATACTTTATTTCCAGAACATGGAGGGTCCTGTCTAAAATCATGGATCCTAGAGTACAAAGATGCTCCTCGTTCCCCTCCCCCAATACATACAAAGATCTAGACTCAAAGTAGTGCTAGACAAGAGCTGATAGCACAACAAAGAAAGTCAACTGTGTTGGTAGCAAAAGCATGAAGCCCCCAACTTCCCAGAAACTGCGGATCAGGTTAACAACTCCTCCACACTATGTACTTGTCCCCAACAAACACATGCACATATCCCTGCATCCCTTGTTTGTGGCTGACTTCCTCTTCTTATTTATCAAACCACTGACCTCTTTTCTTCTTTCTTTCTTTCTTTCTTTCTTTCTTTCTTTCTTTCTTTCTTTCTTTCTTTCTTTCTTTCTTTCCTGGTACTGGGATTGAGCCCAGGGCCTTTGCACAAAGCTATATCCCCAGCCTTTTTATTTTTTGCTTAAAGATAAGTTCTCACCAAATTGCTAAATTGCCCAGACTGGGGTCAAATCTGCTATCTCTTGCCTCAGCCTCCCAGGGTGCTAGGATTATAGGTGTGCACCACCATATCAGGCCTAGTTAGCCTTTAATACTTGGATACATCTCCTGCCTTGAACTGTTGCTGAGTAAGTGCCCTTTGACAACTAGCTCCTCTGTGGTTCCACTGGGAGCCTGTGAACAAGGGACAAGTTTAAAAACCACCTGCCCATGTTCTCCATAAAGGGAGGGATTGTACTACTCTGCCTGAATTTGATCACATATCATGAGGCCTCTGCAGAGTCAAAGGAAGAGTGCTATGGAGAGTAGACAGATGTGGCAAAGCTTCCCAGTGCCCTCAGCTTAGGCTGCCACCCCAGAACATGAACATGGGCTGCCAAACTCTGTATGAGTGGAAAGCACCTTAAATATCATTTATTCTGACCCTGAAATTACTGTTGAGTTTCCTCCCAATCTCTTCTACAAGTGACCATATAGCCTGTGTTGAATGCTTCTGATACTGGGCAACTCACTCTTCACCTCCCTCACAGACAGTGCTATCTTTGGTTAGAGATAAGAGTTTCAAAGTTTTCCCTTGGCTTGGGCATAATTTCCACATCTAACCCTTGGGGATAATCAGAATTCCTGTCCTCCCTGCAAAAGTTTTCAAATACAGAAAGCTAGAAATCATGCTCCCCTGGGTATACAATATCTGTGTTCAATGTTCCCTTTTTGTTTCTCATATAACCTAGCTCCTATGTATCTAATCCTGTCCCAATTTGTACTGACCACAATACTTCCCAGCGCATTCTGGTTTTGTGGCAGTACAAAGCTCTTTCCCATCACCTCCATTGTTCTTTGCACCAAGCTTCCCTTAATGAAGCTACAAGCATACTGTGGTTAGGGGGACCTATAGGGATTAGACAAATGGAACTTATCCTCATTTTTGAACATAGGTAAGATGTGCTCTACTGATAAATTGTGTTCAAAATGCCATCCATAACAATAAAGTCCCATTCCTTACTTTATTCATCTTTGATATTGTCCCCCACGCCCAGCACCTTGGACTGGTGAGAAAGCACATTAGATCGTGGCAAGTTGAGAGCGTGCCAGCATCCACAGGGGAGGGAGGAGTGCTTCTGGGCTTCGGAAATGAATGTGTAAGTAAAAGTGAAGGCTACCAAATTGAAACTGATCAATGTAGGCCACCCATCGCTAATTGTCACCCAGCTATTTTGCTTCCAGGAGTCACGTGGTAGGTGACAGCCACAGATGTTGATGGATTCTGACCCAGACTAGAAATCTGGTTTCTAAAAACATGAGAGAGGAAAGAGAGAGAAAGGCAATGAAGTTAGAGACCCAGCATGCAGAGACGGGAATGGGAACAAGGGGGTGACTCTGACAGCTCAAGCTGAGGAGGAAAATTAGAAAAGAAAGCTGCTCCGCCACCATATGCGTCTAGCTGGCTGGGACAGCTACAAGAAATATCGCCCAGCCTGAATCCCTGGCCAGGATTGTGATACATGCCTGCGTAAGGCTATCAATAACCCGGCATGATTAATGCTAATGATTTATGTTAATTTTGCCATAAGCTTTATTTGTGCCCAGTGTTGAACTTAAGGACGTCAAATCATTCCTTGGGAGGTTGTTAGAGATTTTTAAAAGCAAAATCTAAAATATAACGCTGACATTCCATATATCATGGCCCCAGCCTCCCCAACATTCTTTGTAAGAGGAAGGTCACCATCCCCCATGTAATTGCCTCTTATCCGGCAATAAGTTCTTGGGAAAGGATTCCGCAGCAGAGGAAGGATGACTCCAGAGGGGCCCACGTTTTCCTTCTTTTTCACTGGAGGCAAGAGGTGAGGGGCAGATTTCAGAGCAGCTAAAGAAGCAAACTCCACCTGTATTAGACAGCTTTCCCATTGCTAGATACAACATCCAACACTCACAACTCCAAGGAGGAGAGGTTTAACTTGGCTCACAGTTACAGAGAATTTGGTTCATGCATGTTTGGGTGGCTCCAAGGCAAAACTGGCATGGTAGAAGGGCATGGCAGAACAAGTTCATAGCTCCTGGGGGCAAGGTAGAAAAACAGTGCTAGAGTGGAAGGAGCTAGGAATCATATATAGACTCCAAAGGCAGGCCTCCATGATCCAGGCAGACACACCCACAAGGGTGCTTTGCTAGTCCTCTGGATGTTTCTTAATCCAATCAAGTTGACATCACAACTGATAGTCACAGCATCCCTAAGGATCAGGTGTGTAAGCATTGCTACCTGCTACCCAGAATTTGCTATACATCTCAGAGGTGGGGGCACACGTGGCAAGCCAGGCAAATCTCACTTTAGGTGACCAAAGCAATCACTCCAATTTTGTAGCTTCAGTCCCCATCCTGTTCAATGGGGAAGGGAGGAAGCTCAGCCCATTTCATAGGGAAGCAGAGAGGTTCAGACTTTATTATAGCAGCCTACGAATTCAACTTTATACTACTGCTTTGTCCTCCACACCACCCATATTGGTCACATTTGCCATCACTGGGACAAAATACTTAACAACTACAACTTATGATGGAGAGATTTATTTTGGCTCATGGTTTCAGAGTATTCAGTCTATGATCAGCTGGATCTAAGAAGAAACAGCATGATAAAAGGGCTTGGCAGAAGAAAACTGCTCAACTTCTAGCATCTAGGAAGAAGGGAGGGAGAGATAGAGAGAGAAAACCTTCAGAAGTAAGCCCCAGTTACCCTCCCCCCTCCAACCAGGCAACATGTTCAGCTATTAACTCATCAATGGATTAATCTTCTGGTGAGTGTAGCACCTCCATTTCCCAACAGCCTTCCAAAAGCCCCATCTTTGAACACATGAGACATTGGGGGACATTTCGGATCTAAACTATAACACACCCCAAATATACACTGTACTAATGGGTTCACCAAGATACCTCTAAGTACTCTGTTGCTTTCTCAGGACCAAGGCATGGGGGTTGGCAGTTTAAAGCAGTTCTGGATTTCAACTGTCACCTACCTACTCTGTTCCTGTCTAGACCTCAGGTGTTGATCCAGATGACCCTTTGGCACCTCCTCTATTCACTTCCAGGAAACCACGTCACCACCCCCTCCCCTGATAGGCAGCCCAACACAAGGTGCTGGGGACTATGAAGAGCAAGAAAGAAGGCAGTGGACAGCAACTGAAACCTCAGAGGCCAACCCAATTCATAGTATAGTACCTGGTGGAACTGAAATAAAGGGTGTGCGCTCCCTGCAAAAGACAAAAGAGACACCATGGAAATGGAACACAAGTGTCAATGGCTTGCCCAGTACAGATCCACCAGGTATGACAACCACCCAACATCAGTGCAGCTCACTTGGGAATTCAAACCACACACAGGTCTGAGGTCCTAGCAACTCAAATCTTGTGCCACTGCTCTGAATGTCTCCTTTTGTGAAATTCCATCCTTTGCTTCTCTAATCCCTTGCTCCCCTTTGATTACAGTAGGAATCCTTCAAAGATCCGCCTAAACCAAGGAGAACAGAAGATTTTCTACCTGCAAACCAGTCATTCTGTAGCAGCTGCTGCTTTGCCCACAATATGAGTCCTTTCTTGCTATCCCAATAGGGTCAGATCCAAGCCAGGATCCTACTAGAAACTCAAACCATAGAGGACACAAAGTCCAGGTCCCTCCCATCCTCCGTCTCCTCCCTCCAGCTCTTGCTAGAAATTTATTATCTATAGCCTAAAAAAAAAACCATTTCTCTATGGGTTTGTATCAAGAAGGAAGTATTCTATTTGTTCTCCTGGCTTCCTGTAATGGAGCCCACTAAGCCAGCATGGTCTGGGCTGTATGGCGAACACCTGTCAAAATGTATGGACCATGCCATTTATCAAATAATCTGCTCCAAGAACAGATAGGCACTATCAGCAATCTGGTATTGATCTGTACAGGCCCCTGCTATTGTTCATCCCTGCATCCCAAATGGCAGCAGGAATTAATGAAAGAAACAAAACAATGCATACCAATCACTCACCCCCACAACTTCGTTTGCTGCTCTCATTAAGTTGGGCAAAGTTTCCCCCGCTGCTCAAAAGCTCACTTGGGAGAGATGGACCCAGAAGTCAACCCTCTAATGGATCAGTAGACTTCCTGCTGCTCTCTCCCTTTTTCAACCTGCACTGTCCATGCTTTTTGAAGCCACTACTCTTTTGAAGTTTATGAAAGTGACATGATGATGACATGCAAGAATCCCACATGATCTCTCCAAAAGTCTGGGCAAAAATAACTTTCCCCTTGGTGATTGTGTTTAAGCTTCCCTTGTTTAGCCCCTCTCCTGCACAGAGTCAGCAAGGGAAGACTCAGTCTAGGGAGGGATATACCTGAAGATGGTACCTGTAGGTTGCCAGCAAGAGTTATTGGATGGTAGGAGCAGACCAAATTCTAGTCTATGCCCTAAAAGCAGGCTTCATAGAGAGATATCTGCCAACCTTCATCCCTGGCCCTCCTGCTCAACAGTAAACCCCTTAACCCTTAATGTGCACATGCACAGACACATAAACACACTACTGCCTTCCCATCTCTCTGATCACACCCAAACAGCCTTTGGGGCTTGGCTTACATGGCACTCCTTTAGGTTTGTCCAATCCCTCCACCAAGAACTGATCTCTTCCTCCCCTGAGGATTCACCATGCTTTACCTGGACAATAGAAGTAATCAACTTTGGGTTTCTTCCATCCTACAAAACTCAGAAGGAGAGGGGAGTCAGGTGAAGCAAGTACATAATTACGAGTTCTACGTTCTGAGAGTAGGGAATAGTTGAGCCATCTTTCTAGTCATATACAGTGCCTAACAATGGGTGGGTAGATGGATAGATGACTGGTTGGGTGTTTGGGTGGATGGATGGATGGATGGATGGATGGATGGATGGATGGATGGGAGATGGATGGATGGGGTAGGTATACAGGTAGATAGGTATGTAGGGGGTGAGCAGACAGATGCGTTAATGGGTAAATGGATGGAAAGGCGGATGAGTTGTTGGATGAATAATTGGATGGGTGATTCTGAACAAAGTGTAATGAGAACTCAAGAGTACACTGGTATTATGGCCATGAGACTGCAATGAAGGCATCTTGGTGATACTCAGCACTATAGGATTCCTTTACCTCCCTAAAGCGCAAAAGTATCTCCTCATACTCTACTTGGAGTGTCAGGGAGCTTTCTCACTCTAGTGGAACAAAAAGAAATTCTGAGGTCCAGAAGATAAAGGCCTGCCTTGAGTCAGAGAGCTAGCCCTCAAACAGCAGACTTCCTTAAAGGTAAGAAACTTACCCGCTGTCTGGTCTGAGCAAGACCCCAGCCCCCAACTCTCCAAGATGAACATCCTCACCGTGCTCCCTGTAAGTCCCAAGACCATGGTGGGATCAAACCACCACTGTAGACCAACTAAGTCACTGGATACAGCTGGCACTAGCCACCCAAGATCCTGTCCTCCTTGGAAGGGCCACTTTCAAGGTTGCTTTGATTGTCTCTGTGGTGGTAGAAAAAGACTAGTGTGTCCCCTGTGCTGAGACAGTAAGGTCTTCTCTCTTTGGATACTTCTTTCACAGGCTGGCAAAAGTCTTTGGCAGGAAAACACTGAGACTAGAGATTTCCAGTCAGCTTAAAAGTTGCAAGAAAGTCACTCCACCCCTGACCAGAACGTGAAGCAGAGACACAAAGTGGCATTGACAGAGGCATCAGTCAGCTGAGCAGGGCCTCCAGAGAGGCAAGAGACTTTTGTAGTCTGGAAAAGCATAGCCAGGGGTCAAGATGGACCAGTCAGTCATGTGACACATCTTTCTCCAAGGACAGGTGGCAACTCTCCACTCAAGCAGGCCCCTTGAATTTCATCCCAAGTGTGAGGGGCCTGCTCCCTCACTCCTGCCCAGAGGTTCCCTACAGTATCTCCAGGATACATGATACCCCCCCAAGGCCAGGTCACATGTCTGAGGCTTAGGCAGCCCCCACTTTTGTGTTTAGATAAGGATGACAAGTGTGGATGATGAGAATAGGTGGGCAGGTGGGTGGGGAGGAGAAAGCAAGGAAGAGAAAATCAGCTGTGATAGGAAAACAAATGAAGCTTTGCTTCCTCTCCTTAATGGTCTCAGAAATCAGTGGGAAAAAAGGGCACATGAAAACATGCTGTCCAGTAAGGACAAGAGACCAAACCAAAGGCCCCATGCTCAAGAACATGTCTTCTCCAGGAACTCTGGGGATGTGAAGAATATCAGATGAGATTTCCCAAATTCCTATGCTATGATTCCAGTGTCCCCCAAAGGTTCATACACAGGAAACGTGATCCCAAGTGTGGTGATGTTAAAAAACAGAAGGACTTCTAAGATGTGGGGCTTAGTGGTTAGGACATTGAGGTCACTGCCTTGGCAAGGAATTAGGTAGTAATAATGGGATACTGAGAGCAAGTTTTTATAAAAGAGCAATCCTGAACCTTTCCTGTTTGCTGGTTTTCTGTCACCATGTCACCTTGCATGACTTGATGTAGCCAAAGGGGTGCTTCACCAGAGGCTAAATCATTGGAAATACCTGATCTTGAACTTCCAACCTCCAAAACTGTGAGCTAAATCAGCCTCCTTTCTTCATCAAGTACCAATCCTTAAGTATATTGTTACAGCAATGAAAAACAGGCCAGTATAACCTCCTTTCTGAATTTCCAAATATATCTTGTCCAATGGTAGCCCTTGGGCAAGGCAGCATTTGGGGGAAATAATTTTGCCTTCTTAAGTCCCTATTTCCAAACGCTGTTATGACTAGAGGAGCTGCCCACCTATAGTCCAAACGACCTTAGTAAAAAACTATCCTGTGACCTGGGCATGGTAGCACACACCTGTCATTCCACCATTATGGGAGGCAGAAGCAGAAGGATCAAAAGTTTAACCCCACCCTGGGGAACTTAGCACCTTAGAAAGACCTTCCCTTGGAAAAAAATTTATAAAGAGCTAGATATGTAGTTCAGTGCAATAGCCTTAGGATTGTTACCCAGTACCACAAAAAAAAAAAAAAAAAAAAAAAGAGACACTATACTTGAAGGCTGAGCCACTCTCTGTCCTCTCTAGTGCTACCATTCAGGTAGCAATACAGTACCCTTGAACAGATCAGGCTCTTCTGGAACCCTACCATACAGTAGTGAAGTACAGGCCTTACCTCGTGACTCCTGGCCCGTTATAGCAAAACCCAAAAAACTCAAAAAATGTGGTGGAGAAGAGGGCTCAAAAGGCAGTAGGAGGCTTCTGGGAACAGATGCCATGAAAGGTCAAAGTGGAGAAAGAAGTGTGCAGGAAGATGATGACCATTCCCAAGGATCCCACTGAATTTCAAGGAAGCAGGAGTGGAAAAAGCCCTGGCCTAGGCAACAGGTCCTGCAGCAGTGTCATCCAGTGTCCTAGTTATCACTCAGAGTGCCAGGCTCCCGATGTGAACACCCACTCTGAGAGGCCAGTCCTGATTGGGGGAGCTGGGAATGGGGATGCTGACCCACTGCAATGTTTCCCAGTGTTCTGAAGAAAGCCATTAGACCTGGTCCCCATGCTGTCATCAGCCACTGAAAGTTTATGCCATGCCGAACCCAGAGAGCCAATGGACATTGCCTGGCTAGGCAGCCACTGACATCACCTTTGGAAACAGAGGATATGGAAATGGGACAGGCTGCCACCAATCTCGGACTCCATCGGGAACATCACTGGGACATGAGCAGCTTGGGACAGAGCACATGGTGAGCTCAGCATTACATCTCCAGATCACAGATCACATTTACCCAGATAAATGCTTAGTACACACACATACGCACACTTACATGCACACACAGCACATGCACACATCACACACTGTTCCTGTCCCTGGGTCACCCACATGTGCCTCTGGGCTGCTGCCATTGTCCCTCTGAGTCCTGAGACTCTTACACTCTCAGCATCCGTCCTAGTGAATACAAACCCTCCATTCTAGGTCAGCTCAAAGAAAGCTGACAGAGCAGCAGAATTGGACTTCATGGCACCCGAGTGGCAACACTAGGCTATCTCTGGGATGGCTCTGGTAAGCCTGGGAGCCACCAAGCCAGCACATTGCAGTCATCTCTCTGTAGGAGGATAATGCTTTGAAACAGGTCATGTTTGCTGCCCACAGCCCTCAAATCAACTGAGAGGTTGCTCAATGGGTTCATCAACCAATGTCTCCATTCTGTCCTCCTTTTCATGTGGACAACATCTTCATCTTGCAAGTGAGATGCCAGCTCACTGAGCACACTCACTCAGGAAAAGCTAATATCTTACATTCTTTCTCGCTTTCTGACTAATGTCCATAGATCATCAGCATGCACTGCCCTTATCAAGTAGCCATCACAATCAGATACCTGCTGGTGTGGAGCCGAGGGTGACACACTGAGCAAGAAGAAACAGTAAGCCTTGGTTCTTGCCCTTAAAGATCTCAGAAGATAACAGGGAAGTAGAATCATGAGGTCAAATAAGCAAGGACAAGTAACTGAGCCACCAGCTGCATACACTAAACAGCAGCATTGATTTGGGGATATTCATGAGATTCTCCAAAGTTCTCCTTTCTGAATCTCATATATCTGTTGCCCAGAGTTCATCTAGGCTCTGTTATCCTCCTGCAGCTCCCAGTAAAGCCTGGTCCTGGGAAGTCATCATTTGGTGAGATGTTTGAACAGAATCGGACTCTAGCAGGAAGCCCAAGCAGGTACATTTGGGTAGGACTTGTATCTTCTTCCGGAAGAACCCTTATCATAGGAATGGGGGCTATGCCTTAGCAATTAGGGCACTTCATGTTGCTAAATCCCAGAAGACCCCAAGGCTCATGAAACCCATTCAAGGAAGGCTGGATGAGAGGATATCCAAACAATTTCACCCCCATGCCCTACACTGAAGCCATGACTAAGGCCACATGGCAAGTCCCAGATGTGCAAGAGGTCTGGGAATACAAAGTAGCAGTCTCTCTATGGCCCAACTTAGTATGGCATCTCCAAATTACTTTTTACTTTGATTATCCACTATTTAAAATAGAAGGTGTGATGGTTAATCTTGATTGTCAGTTTGACTGGCTTGAGAAATGCCTAGATCAGTAAAGCACATTTCTGGGTGTGTCTTGGTGAGTCACGGTATTATGACCTTGGCCCCTTTCTCTCTGACTCTCTCCCAGTCTCTATGCTTGATGGATGCCATGAGTTGAGCAGCTTTCCTTTGCCATAATGGATGCCATGAGTTGAGCAGCCTTCCTGCCATAAGGTTTCTTCCTCAGAGCCAGCTAACCATGAACTGAACCCTCTGAAACTGAGCCAAAGTAAACATTTCTATAAACTGTGCATGTCAGGTATTTTAGCCATAGTAACAGAAAGCTGACTAATACAAAGGATTTATTTTTTTAAAGTCTATAATAACTACCATTTCTAAATAAACAGTGGAGGACCAGACAATCATGGGTGCATCTTGCCTGGCCACTGTCACCTGGGACAGGACAGGTGTGGCTTTTTCTAGACCATTTCACAGATGTCCGCTCCCCATCTGGCCTATACAGGTGTCTTGGTTGTAGATGAAGGCACAATAAGGAGGGTTCTTAGGGCTCACTAGGGCAATTCCCAGTCCTGGAAACCCTGAAATTGTGTGACCTTGAAAAATTAATTCTATTTCCACAATGTAATTTTGGGCTTCATCAGATTACTTTGAAGCCAGTTGAACATACTCAAAGAACGAAATTTTCAGATTGCTAAGGCAAGCTCTTTGTGAGTCCTTTTGAAATAAGGCGAGCATCCTTGTAGGGTGTGGTAGTGCACCTGTAATCCCAACACTCTGGGAGACTGAGTCAATAGGATGGCAAGTTTGAGCCCAAACTGGGAAACTTAGCCACTTACAAGACCCTGTCTCAAAATAAAAAAGGGCTGGAGATGCAGCTCAGTGCAAAGGCCCTGAGTTCAATCTCTAGTACAAAAGGGGGAAAAAGACAAGCATCCTAGCTCTCCTAGTCTTAAATGCAAGGGATTTCTCACAGGCAGCTGTGTCCAAGAGGCAAGCAGGCTCACTTTAAATGCAAAACGGGGTCGTGATTGACTGCGGAGATCCCGTAAACAAAGAGGGTTAAAACAATAAAGCTAGGCTTCCTGTCTGCCCTTTGCACACTAACAGCCGCTGTTTGCTCGGGCTTCCACATGAGTAACAGGAGCGCGCTGATTTCTATTACACAGAACATTAATAAGAGGAAGCAGTGACCCTCGATTGCCGAGAACCAGGTAAATGACGGGGAGGGAAAGGGGCCGAGAAATGGTAGGCATTTTACACGGCACGACTTGAAGGGGAATGCATTGACTATAAAGATGACGGGTGTTGTAGCACTGAGGAAAAAAACATAATTTTTCATTGATGTACGGCAGCGGGGCTGGAAGGAACACAAATACTACAGTAGATCCATTAACTGCATGACAAGAAACAGTGTTCACATTCACTCACTAAACTGTTTTTGATTCTTTAGTACCAACATGCAGAATGATCCTTACATTATGTTGCCAGGGAAAAACCTTAAAATGCATTTATTTCATAATGTAACTTTCTTGTATTATCATAATAGAGCCATAACGGTTGCTGCAAACACTATGGGGTCTTAAAAAAAAAACACCTAAGTATAGTTATTAAATTGGAATTTTTTTAAAAGGGTGAAATTTGGAGAGTCTACAAAAGGCAAGCTGCTGATGGGGACAGAGAAGGTGGCCGGTGATGTCGTATCTTCAGCCTCTCTTTCTATCCTCCCAACTCCAGACTGTAAGTGCTGCCAGTCTTGATCAGACAGGAAGAGCAGAAAGAGGCAGGCGGAAGACAGGAAGTCATTCAGATCCAGTGCCTTCATGGAAAGTGTCATCTGCAGGAAGGTGTGACAGTCACCGCTACCATCTTTACTTTCAACTACTCTGTTCCCACCCCTCCCTCACTCATCTTCTTCAACTACCTTGTGCCAGGATTCATATGTCCCATGTATACAATGGGGACAAAAATGACTATCTGTGAAACACAGTGCCTGGGCATATGCGCAGTAGTAAACAGATGAATGTGAGCAGCACAACTTTTATTTGTCTCCCCCACAGTGGTGCTCTGAGCCTACGCTCAGGGATGCTGTCCTATTTGGGCTTGGAAAGCACCAGTCCCAGGTTAGAATCTTGACTCTACTGTATCCTCAGGCTCTCAGAACTGGTCGTTATTATTATCATGATCCTAATCAATGTACTTTATCTCAGGCACTAAACTGGGTGTGAGCAGTGAGCATCCCCCTAGGACCTGGCAGGTAGCCAGCAAGAACACCCTGGAAAATACCAGCAGAAGTAGAAACAAAGCATGGGTAGGTGGAGGAAGCGAACAAGGAAAGCTTCTTAGAGGAGGCAGCATTATGAGACCTGGGATTTAGCAGCAATGGAGGTGGCAAAAGCATTGTGGCAAAATGAGCATTTGGACTAAGATGGCAGATATAGGTGGCAAGTTGGATTGTCTAGGGCAGCTGACCCATCTGGCTCTGAGCTGGAGGGCGCAAGGCTGGTGAGATCAGGAGAGCCTGATTCCGAAGGCAGTTTCTGAGCCCTCCTCAAGCTCATCCAGGGTGGGTTGGGAATGGCAGGTGGGATGGAAAGGACAGGAGGGGCATCCTTGCAACTGATCTCCCTTGAATGCCTGGGTGGTGATGAGCACAGGTAATGAGATAGAGGATCATGGTGAGGCGGCACTAAGGATAATCCTGGTCTCTTCACTGAATGAGCAAGATTACAAAGGGATTGGAACAGCACTGAGAGCTCACCACTGGGTAGGGTCAGAGTGCCCATCCTGCACCCACTATGTCAAACAAGCCTTCCAGCCCAGAGAGGCAGTGTACCCATGCTGCACAGAGAGGACAAAATAAGTCATCTCAGCTGCACAGCTGGTTAATAGAGCTTGGCTCTAAACCCAGACCTCACCAACTTCTCTTTCCTAAAAGTGTCTTTGAATCTGATAAAACAAAAACTTTAGACAAAGTTAGGAGAGTTTATCTGAGCAAAGGATGATTCTCAAACTTCTAGCACTCAGAGCCAAAAGCAGTTCTGAGAACTCTAACTGCAACAGAGGTGGCATTAGTAGACAGAAAGAAAGCTAAAGAAAGAAGAAACTATAAATAAAAAGTGGACTGTTCATTTCAAAGTCACTTGCTTCATAGGGGTTAACGCAAAAGCAACTTCTTTATCATGCTGGCTGAAAGTGGCCTACTCAGAGATTTGGCTGTTGGCTCTGTCTCCTGAAGTTCAGATAAACAGCTGAGTTCTAGTGTGGTAGTGTAGGACTTTAGCATAAGTGACTCCATTCTGGTTTAGGGTGTTGGGGCCCAATCCACAGCCCAGTCTAAATTGATGGCCCACTATAAATTTCATTTTTGTTAAATGAAATTTAACAAAACTCAGCTTCTCTGTCAACAACAGGAAAAGACTTGATGGTCAGGCTGGGAACTGTGAACTTCACAGTCCAGCAGGACCAAGGATGCCTTCACCACAGATGGGCCATTCAGGGAAAAAAAAAACTAAAATGCATCTCTTATCCATACTTAACACTACTATTTAAGAAAAAATTCAAGATTGAAATGTGGCAAAATAAAACCATAAAACCTCAAATAAAAATTAGATGAATATTTTTATAGTCTTGGGATGAAGCTGGACTTGCAAAATATCATTTTAAAGTCACACCTACTGTCCAAACTATCACCATCATCTGCTCTTCCCTTTAGCTGAAAACAGCTTGGTCTTCAAGCTCCTTTACTAAGATGCAGATTCTCTCTGAGAGAGGGATCACTTTTTATAGAAGTACCCTATGAGCTTTCTTTCTAACACAAAGGCACCAAGGACAAGAGATGTCCCTTGGACAAAAGCCCATGCCCTAGCCTTAATTGGGGTATGGGGACAGGAGCTGGGGGACAATTATCCTTGGAAACCCAAGGAAGATGGGCCAGAAGAGCACTCTACATGATTTCCATGCTGTGGAGAACTTCCCTGCAGCCCTCTGTATGTGCAACCCAGCCGCTGGAGCCAGGGCAGCTGAATGGAAAACACCTGCAAATCTCTGCAGAGGTCTCTCTGTCCACTAAGCCGTTTGTTTTAGGTGGTGAGATGAAATCAAGAATACAGATGGACTATGTGCCGAGGTTTGGTCTCCAGTGACAAAGGGAAGACTCAGACTCCCTGGCATCCTAGGGACAATGGGATTCTTTTCTTTCTTAGGTACTGGGATTAAACCCAGGGCCTTAGCACTGAGCTACACCCTTAGCCCTTTTTTAATTTTTATTTTGAGGCAGGGTTTCACATGCAAGCTGGGCTCAAACTTGTGATCCTCCTGCTTCAGCCTTGCAAAATGCTAGGATTATAGGCATGTACCCACCATGTCTGATGAAAAGGTAATTTTGTAGACATTCCACATGCCAAATCCCCTGTTCCACAAATTTTCATAGAAGTTACCTGTCATTGAAACTTCTCCACATTTTAATAGTCAGGTCACCTAGCTTGGTACAAAAGAAGATTATAAGAGGACTTAGACAATACAGGTGAAAATATTCATCTCCACTTAAGGGCTCTAGGTCAGCTCTTAGACTTTGACAAAGGCAAAGACTTCTGTGGCCAGATGCAGTCCCTATTTCTATTGGCTGCCTGCAAAGAGAAGCAGAAACCTGATCAGCAGTATACATTCTTTTAAATAGAAGATGTCCTGTTCCCTGGCCTTGTTTGTATTTCTTGGTTTTTGTTTCAATTTTCCAATAACAAGGTTTGTACTGATGTTTTTGATAGATGATGTGAGACATAAGTCTTGAGTATATATATATATACATATATGAGATGCGAGATGCACGCCTTGGAAAATTATCAGATGCATCCAACAGTCAGGATCTGGATCAAAGTTGGAGGTTCAGTCTTCCCACATTGTTATTTGTCCAGAAGTGTCTGTAAATTCTCTACAAAAAGCAAGATTCCTGGTTGCCAGGGGCAGAAGGATCACTAGAAACAAATCAAGAAGACATGGTTTTATTTAATTGAGAACTAAATATCTCTGAGACTGTCATTTCTCTCCCAAGGAAGGTCACTTTGCTGTACCAGCATGTCACCACCTCCTTGGTAATTCTGCCCCCTGATCAGACCCAGATTCCCTTTCTGTATTACCAATTCCCTCTTCCAAACTGCTGGGACCCAATCTGCCCAGCCAAAATTTGGATTTCCGACATCATTCTCCACACCCCTGAGCCCATCTCGTCTCCTCTCCCCCTCAGTCAGGTACTCAGAGGCCCCGCTCATTAGCCACAGAGTCACAGCGACTCACATGGTATTAAGATGGCAATATCATCTTATTGGCTATTAACACAAATGTGCCAATAAACACAGTGCATAAAAATTATACATATTCCCTCGGAGTCCATAATCCCGAACTGATACAGCATCATGCAAAACACACTTCCCAAAAGTAGTGCTTAAAGTCATGATGTACAAATTGAATTTTAAATAAATTTCCTGAAACATCACCAGTGGTTCTAGCTGCATTAGCTGTACACATTTGCTAAAAATAAAGCACAGAATGGCCATGCCCACCCCAACCCCAAAAGGATGGGAATAGGTGAGCATTTATGTGCCTTGTCCTTAAGGTTTTTCCAAGATAGACTCACTTCCTAGGCATTCAGAGCACTTGTTAAAACAGCCCAGCCTCTCTCCTCAAGGGTTTCTCCTAATTATCAGTGATCATCAGGTTCCAAAAGTCAGCTTGTCCTCACCTCAGTCTCCATCAGAGAGGAGATGCTAATTGCATTATCGCCTTGCCAACACCCTCTGAAATGATGCCCTGATCATTAGCACCCTACCAGGGAGCCAATCAGAGTAGGCCCAAATTCAGGACCAGCCAGTAGTGTCCTCCCTAAGCCCATATGTGTGTCAACACTAAAAACACCAAAGAAAAAGGGCTTCTGCGGATGCTGACACTGAAACTACCCTCAACAATCCCATAAAGTCCCTAGGTGATTGGGCTCTGGAATCCAGTGCCATCAGACAGACACAGGGACACACACACAACAAAATAGTAGAAAACTAGCAGTTCCTCCACACTGAACTATACCTACTGCCCTTTTCATTTTTAGACAGTGCCTCACTAAATTGTCCAGGCAGGACTTGAGACCCTCCTGTCTCAGCCTAGGAGTACAGACATGTGCCAGAATGCCCAGTCCTGCCCAAGCTGATCACCCAGAAAGACAAAGATTCAAAGTGAACCAGAGCAGAGAACCCCCAGATTCAATACCCAGTACTGCAAAAAAAAAAAAAAAAAAAAAAAACGAAGGAAGTGAAGTTAAATTGTGTAATTGTGTTTTGTTTAGTGAAAACTATTCTACGAATGTTGTCACAGATAATAACTATTTATGGTTACTTACATATTATTTTCAGCAGAAACTGAGCTCCAAAACAATTTGCTTATTCCATTTATGATCTCAAATGAGAAATACTGTGGCTTTCCTACAAGTGTTCCTCCGTGTGACTCTCCAGGCAGGGCCTTTTTGGATTGAAATAAGACATAGCTATCAAAATCCTCCCAATTCTTCAAGGCCTGGCTCCAACCCCATTCCTCTATGTCTTCTTTCTCAGCCCCATTAGAAGAGAGAAGATTAACTACGAACAGTTGATATCTTTATGCTGTAAAGAGCTCTTTCAAGGACTCAATCCTCAGGGAAAAAAAATGGCCAAATCATCAAACACTTCGTAGGAGAAGAAATATACATATACCAGAGACATGAAAATGTATTCAACCTCAGTCATAAAAGAAATCTCAATTTTAAATATTTTTATCTATGAAGCAGGAAGCTTTGTGAAGACATCCCTTGTTTGGGATTTGATACTGCCACTGTCCCACAGAGTCAGCAAGGCCACCCTTCCATAGGGGGCAAGTTTTTGCAAAATAAATGGGCCACACACTATCAGGGACTTCCTCTTCCAGGAGTTCCCCTTAAGAAAATAACCAGAGGGGCCCCCAGTGACTCATATTAAGGGTGTTTGTCACAACTTCACAAATAACATCCAAAAAATTAGGAGCTCAGTGTTTACCAAGAAGGAAACAAGCAAGATGGTATATTCAATAAAAGGCAATTCTGTGAATTCTTAAAATTAAAAAAAAAAATTTTTGTGAAGGCCATCAAGGACAGGAGAAGTATTTGCAATGTATTGGGGGAAGGGGAGACAGAATATATTTTTTAAAAAAACTATCTGTATAGTACAATCTCAATTTTGAAAAAATAATAATACATCTAAATGTCCATGAGCCTGTAAAGAAATGCATAAAAAATTTAACAATGTTTATCTCTGGGTGGTGGGATTATAGGCACTTTTTATTTTCTTCTTGAAACTTGCCTATATTTTTGAATGTTGAAAAATAAATTTGTGTTACTCCTCTCTTCAAAAAGCAATGCTTTGCTTTTGTTCTTTACACACTGTGAACCCCCACAGCACTTGCTGTCAGAATAACTTACCACAAGCTGCACATCACCCCTACTACTGCATGAACTTGATTTGGCTTCTCCTGACTGAGCCTCCCCTGCTCTTTACCCAAAGTCCATGGGCTCAGGTCCTTATTTTCTATGTTTGTTCCCAAATCTGACCATTTCTTTTGTACCAACAAATCCCAGACAGAATCCATACCTCCCGAAGAATAGGAGACCAGAGGTAGAGAATCGGGACAGAAGAAAGGAAGAGATGGGAGAAGTTCTCCTTGATCCTGTGGGAAGATTGGGGATGAAGATGCCATTTAGGCACATGTTTAACTTGCCTGAATTTCTTGATAAGCATGTGTGAAAAGAGTGTTAGGACCTGGCTGTCACTTGCTGCGCCATCTATGAGCTTTTCCCTTGGGTGGTCTGAAAAAGGAGACTGGTGTCTGCTTGTCTCTCAATCAAGGTCTGCTCTAGTTGGGTCTCAAATGATCCTCACAGCCCCTTGTGTTGAAGACTGGGTCCTCAGCTGGGTGCTACTGGGATGACCTGGCACTTAGTGAGAGGTCATTAGGTCACTAGAGACTATTCTTGATGGTAATTGCAAAACACCAGCCTTCTCTTCTCTCTGACCATGAGATGAGCCATTTTGCTCCAGTGCACACTCACAGCATGATGGGCTACCTCGCCCATAAAGCAACAGGGTCTGTCATGAGCTGAACCATTCAAAACTGTGAGCCCAGTAAACTTCCTCTTTTTAAACTGATTATCTTAGGTATCAGGGTATCAGTACTTCCATGGCCCTGATGGCCTGATCATGTCACCAAAACCCAGCATGATTCCAGTGATGAGCAGAGAGACAGCAATCTGTCCTGAAAATAAGGTAAAATGGTCCATGCTAGATAACCTTCCCAACAGGCCTGCAAGGGAATTGTGACTTTCTCCTACTCTCACCTTACCTTGTACACTGACTTTGGATGCTACTTGAGTCCCATGAGAATGTGCCACATTGTTCTGTCCTGAAGTGGTCACTTTCCCATCCTATCAGGTCCCCAGGAAGCTGGTAGAGCTCCAGATGCCATATCTCTCCCTCACACCCTTCTTCCCAGTCCTCCCCTGGCTACCCAGGGAAGGCTAACTCTCCTGGTGGGCAACACAGCCCTGCACCAGATAGAAGCATCCTTCTCCATCACAACCAGTCTCATTCTAGATAGGAACACCATGGAAAAAAAGGAGACAAGAGCCTCCTTCTGACATTCTCACTGACCCTTCCCCCACTGAGCTCATTTCTGTGGATAGAAAGTCAAATGCACATGCAAAACATTCCCTTCATCTCTTCCACAAACAGTTATTTAAATTGTCATTTCATGCATTACCATACTTTTAGCACTCTGGGAGGCTAAGGCAAGAGGATTGCAAGTTTGAGCCCAGCTTGAACAAGTTAGTGATTTAGCAAGATCCTGGTCAAAACAAAACATAAAAAAGGACTGGTGATATAGCTCAGCAAGAAGTTCCTGTGTTCAGTCCCCAGAACTACAAAAAAAAAAAAAAAAAAAAAAAACCAACAACAAAATGTCAGCTATTAGTTGCTCCCAACATGGGCATAGGCTCCGGCTCTGGCTGATTTGGTCAGGAGAACCCCTCTCCTAGCCTGAAAATTGCCAAGAAGATTGACTCAAGCAGCACAGACAGCAGGTCCTGGAAGACCACCTTTCACCATCTCCAGTGGCGTCAAATCTCCCTACTAAAAACCCAGGAGGTTACAAATGACCACTAGCTCTTAGACCCTACCAGCACCTGTTCTCTTCTTTCTTAGCCCGGGGCCAACAAACCCTTCCTAACAATGGAAGCTCCCCTTGGAATGCACCTCTCAGCACCCAAAGTGAGAAAGTAACGCGTTTCACTTTATTTGGCCAGTTTCTAACTCGATGCCACTATCTCTCCACTTTCTCCACCAACAGGGTCAGGCTGTCAACTGGCCTCAACTGCAGTTAGCCTGTCATGACAAGGAGCCTGGAAACAAATTAAATGAGGCAGGGAGGCCGTGCAGTGATCATTCCATTATGTCTCCTCGGCTTCCTTTCCACATGTGCCTCATGCCATCACTTTTGGAAGGTGAAGCATCGTATTGAATCAACACTTAATCTCAGGCAGTGTCATGGAGGAGGAGTGAGGCGGCAGCAGGTACCCTCGCCCGGATCCCTTTATTTGCTGAGGACAGACCTCGCATGCAGACAGCCCCAGGGAGCAGGAGATGAATTGTGAGGAACCATGACCCTGTTTCAGGTAAGCTTCTGATTTACAGTTCATTGTGCTTTCTAACGAATAATTTTTATATAATAATTCCAGCAGTAAGCACGAAACCTTCTTCTTGGGAATGCAATTAAGGGAAAAATTAGCAATAAATTGTTTTCAGTACTTAACTGGGCTCTGAATTTATGGTTGCTGGAATTTATTGTTTCAGAGGCCTGAAAAATGGCGATTAATTTTATCCCATTTCCTGTCATTCACCCTCAAAACTGAAATGTAAATAAGGAAGAGTTCTCAAGCCTTGTGTTTTCCTGTGTGTTCCAAACCTCAAATCTAAACCCTTCCAGACAATGTGCTCTGCAGGCTCTCAGACCTCAGAGGCAGAGGGAGATGCTGCTTCATCCGCCTATGCTGTGCGAGTGTCTCCTTTTCTTCTGCTACCCAGTTGCCAGCAGCCCCAGGAGCAGCCCCACATGCAGGGATGTGCGTTACAGAGTGAGTGTAAATGAGAAAACACTAAGTTAGGCTCTGACGGCCTGTGCTGAATGTATCCATTTGCCCTATAAATAAGCACTGATCACCTCCATTTTATTGAACTCATTTTCCAGGGAAGCAAAGACCACAAGATTCCTCTGTACATTTTCTCTTTACACCCTCTAGTGCTGCTACTAGTGTCAACTCCGACAGATTTATAGCCCATTCATTCATGGGAACAAAAACCCTGCCACGCCTGGTCATGGGACACGCAATAGCAGTTAGTTCAAAAGATAACAACTACAATCCCTCACCTCTCCATTCAGCACTACCGAGCCAGTACTATTTTGGAGGTAATAAATGCTTCTCGTTTGTGTGTTTTGAGTCATAATCCAGGAATAACTGTGGTGGGCCTTACTCCAGGGCCCACTTCTCTGGGAAACACTTTCTTCTCCCCCAAATCTAACTCCAGCCCCTTTTCTGCCTGGAAAGAGGACAGGGAGGGGCTTAAGCAGCTCCTGGTACAAACAAAGAAGCCTAGGTCTCTTCCCCCAGTCTGCTCCACATGGCCTATGGCTGGCTTGCTTTGCAGCTCCAGCAATCACGTGAGGCTAAAAAGCTGGGCTCCCTCTTACCAAGTGGCAGTGTGGCTTTGCTCCCATGCAGCAGCAGACGATCCTGGCCCCCAGCCTGGTTGCACATGTCCTCCATAGTCCTGTCCTCAGCTGTAAAGAGCCCAGGCTCAGGACCCACACCGTCTTAGCAGCTTCACGTGGCCAAATGATTCCAGGATGAAGCCTGGAGATTTGATGGAGCTTCTCAGGAGGATTGGTTCTTACCTTGCAAACTGATCAGAAATACAGGTGGTACATCAGCCCTGTCCTCATGAGAAGAGGCAGCTGGTGTGACCAGCTCATCACCATCATCAGAGCCTAGCATGTGCCAGGGACAAACCAAGCACACACATGCATGTGTTGAATGAATCAGTGGGTTAAAAAAAGTAAAAACCAATGACCAGCAAAGGAACAGAGAGGATCTCTTTCAAACCTCTCTTTTGGTAGATAAGGAAACTGAAGCTCAGAACAGGGAAATATTTAGTCAAGTGAACAATAAAGTAGCTAAGCGTTACGCCTTATTTCAAGTTAGGACGTATCGCTTATAAGTCTCAGTCTACTCATCTGCAAAAACAAAAGTATTAACTTTTATTAATATCTAGGTTAACATTACTAGAATTAAATACAGTGGTTGCTCGATACTGATAAGGATTGGCCCCTACTAACACCAAAATCCTTGAATGCTCACGACCATTATATAAAATGGCATGTCTCCTAAACTAGGAACCAACTGTGGACTACTTATAATACTTAAATGCTACATAAACCATTGTTTAGGAAAGAATGGCAAAGAAATAAAGTCAGAGCATGTTCAATGCAAACACAATTTTTTAAACATTTTTGATCCACAGGTTAGTTGAATTCACAGATACAGAACTCACAGCCAGAAAGGGCCAATTTGATTGATTGATTTCTAATTTTCAAATTCAGCACAGAGCTAACCAAATAGTACGTTTCATTAAATTATTTATATTAGTTGTAGAAATAAGAGGTTCACAGAAGAGATTTTAAGAAAGATCAAAAGAAAACTAGGTCATGGAAGATAAGATGTGCTGAAGCCCTCGCACGGGACACAGACACCAGCCTCCTCCCCATGCTGCTCCTCCCCTTGTATCCTTTGGAGGTATTTGGGTGCTATTATTCTAATGATATCATGATTAAATAACAAAGAGAAAGATCAATAATGCAAGATCCAGTAGCTTTCCTCTTGACTTCTACCATTCCAAACTGTGGATGACTTCTTGGGGTCCAGATGGAAGATGGGGCATGAAGATACCGTAGGTCCAAATCAGGCATTTGTGATGGAAGTCCAGAGCCCCTAGGCTGGAGAAAGCACCAGAGAGAGAAGCCAAAGTCAAACTCCCCATGAAAACGACAAATGTAGTGGGGGGAAAAGAGACTGTGAAATGCATGGAAAATGACATTGGGCATCAGTTGCTGTAAGTACATTCCTTACTAATCAATCAGCTTTTATTGTGACGCCTCTAGCTCAGCTCATAAGGCCGGAAAGCAGCTTCGGCAGCAGTTTAAAATGTTTCCAGTTTAATAATCCCTGCTAATTGAAAGCAGCTCAGAAACAAGGGGGAGGTGGGAGCTGGGGACACACCAGCACAGTTTATGGCAACAGAGCTGTTCCTCTGGGGAATAAAATAACCTTTGATGCGGGAGGGGAAACCTGGTTCGCCATCCCTAAACAACTAATTCCTACTACTGTCTGCTTTGGCACCAGAACCTTCACTTCTTATGTTTTAATTGTGGAACATTATAGCAGCAGAATTGCTGTGAAACCTGTTTTTATCTGTGGAAAATTAACCACCCCCTGCTGCAGAAACTGGATTTTTTTTCCTTCGACAGAGAATTACATTCATTTTTATAATTGTTCTTTCCTTTCAAATCACCTAATATGACAAATGCTGGCCGACATTATAGTTCACCTGCTAAAGAGTGTCTTTATGAATTGAGGCTTCAACACTTTAATGGAGAAATTGCCTGATTTAAGTAAATCATGTCACCTTCACCCTTGCAATCATATTTGTTGCAGATGTCTGCTGACCTAACCTGCAGAGCAAAAACAAAAACACATTTACATTTCCAGGCTGAGATATTTGGTTCAAATGATGTACAAATAGGTCATAATGAAAAGTAATTTTAGCACAAGGCAAAGGTACAATTTAAGCATACTTTTGACAGGCTTTACACATACATAATTATTCGGTATTGTAATTTAAACAGGTAAAAGACAGATTTTAGCACAAAAGCCTCAGTCCAGGTTCCTTGGGCTTCCTGGGCAGATCTGCAAGCAGGGATATAAATACAGCAAAAGGACGTCATCTGTCTGATGTGCTAACCATCAGCTGCACTGTCCTACTCCCCCTTACATTCACACAAAGTCTCCAGCATGGATCTGAGCACAAAGATTTGTTTCTGTGAGTCTCCATTCATGCTAAGCCTCCCTAGCTAATTTTTAAATGGTATCATCAGTAAAGAAAGAAAAAAAATATAACCTAGACCCTAAATTCACTCAAGAATGACCTGTTGGTCAGCTTCCTATCACTGTGACCAATATACCAGAGGTAAATAAATTAAAAGAAGAAAAGATCTAGTTTTGCTTATATTTTCAGAAGTGTCCATCTATGGTCCTTTACCCCTGTTGCTTTGGGTCTGTGGACACCTTGGATATTGTGACAGGGGAGGTATGTTCACTTCATGACCTTCAGGAAGCAAAGAGAAAGAGGAAAGAATGAGCTAAAGTCCTAGTGTCCCCTTCAAAGCCCCCCCACCAATAATCTAACTTCCTCCCTAGAGGCCCCATCTCCTAAAGATTCCAGTAGCACCACAGGCTGGCCACAAAGTCTTTAATACATTGTTTTTGGGTGACATTTACAACCCAAACTGTAACACTCCTAAAATTTTGTAGAGTACTAAACTAGGAGTTTTTCTCCAATCCCAGGATTCTACGTTTAAAGCAAAGTACCACCTGTTTCTTTCTCCAAAAATAATGTGCAAAAATCATTTTCAAGACTTTAAACAAGTTTAATAGCCTTTACATATGTGCCAGATAGCAAATTGTCCTCCCTAGAGAACTTATATTTACTTACTCATTCATTTATTCAACAAACATCCTTCACTCACTGATTTAAAACAAATATTCCTCAAGCGCCTAATACATGCAGAGACAGAGTGCCTCTGGGACACAAGTATCACTTGGCCTTGATGTTGTGGGGATTTTCTCCTTTATCACAAGAACTAGCTTTCCAGAGCTCTACAGCAATAGATACAGACACTGGGATCAACATTGTCCCAAGGCCGTGTTTCTTACCTAGACCAAGCTCCTCCATCTCTGCCCTGGATGACACTAATCATCCCCATCACATGTAGGCTACCATTAAACATTTGGTGAATGGTTAAATGAAAATGGTCAATGTTTGGGAATATTCTAAAAGGTCAACAAATGTGAAAATGTGGGAAAGATTTTTCCCTAAACGAAGACAATGAACAAATGTCACGGGAAGCAGATACTCCCATCACTGAGAACTATACCCTGGTCATTCTTAATCCTGATTTTATTGAGTGAACATTGACTCAACCTCTTTTCAAGGTGGGAGTAGGGAGAGGAGCTGTGTTCAATCTCCCCTCTGCTCCTTCTGGACACTATGAAGGTCTCCAAATGGGAAAAATGCAGCCACACACTTTGCTTCCCTCTGACACAAACTGGGCCTTCTCTAAGTGCCATAAATCTAGAAACTGAAGTTCTTAACATTTAGTTCCTTTAGTAAAAAGAAAATGATAAATTACACATAAATTTACTTGGCAAACTTTTAAGTATTGCCTGAATAAACTACCTTTCCATGAAGCTGAATTTTTCTAATAAACTAGTCTATCTATAAGGCACCCTAAGGTTATGAGGCACTGTAAATGTTCTTATCTCACTTTAAACAATATGACCTTAAGTTTGTAGCCAACACCTTTAAAATATTATGTACAGTTAAATATCAAAACTCCATCTACCACACCTAGAATATTTGAAGACTTTTCTTTCTCTTCCTCTCTGCTCTCCATCTCCTTCTCCCTCTCTCTCTCTCTCTCTGTCTCTGTCTCTCTCTCTCTTTGTCATTTATTTTCATGTAAAAACTTTTGGAGTATTTATATTTTGCCCTCAGCAGAGATCTATGATCAGAGAGTCATATTTTTTTCTTCTTAAAAATAAAAACTCTCTTAGAAGAAATTCTCTGGTACCACGATATCTATTAGCAATGAATCTTGATTTACAATCATCTAAGAGGTGGGCTAGTTGGGCCAAGAGTCGAAGAGGCCCAAAATTCACATATTTTCTGGCATTCATGGTAGAGTAGGTGACATAAAGAAGCAGTGCCCCGTTCCTGAGCCCAGCCAGGATGCCCTGTCCCAAGCAAGCCCTTCAACTGCCTCTATTTCCTTCAGGCTGGAGAGAAGACAGGGGCTACAGAAAGCAGCTCCCGAATCTGCCTTCCGGGGGCCTGTGCGACCAGCGTGGACACCAGGAAGAGACAGAGATGGGCCTCTCGGGAACCCACCCCACTGGGCCTGAGCGGCACCAACCAGAAGACAGCTAGACTGACTTCCAGGGCCCTGTGTGACCAGCATGGACTCCAGGAAAAGAAACATGCACCCCCCGCATACGCCTAGTGGTGCGGGCTAAGAATCAAGGACAAACCCCACCCCCACCCCCACCCCCCGTAAAGCAACCTGCTGGTTCGGAGGTCTGGCTAAATTGCTAGCAACTAACGTACATAAAACAACTAAATGCTAGTATTATTTTGTTCATTTTGCAGACCTGAGGCTGGCAGTCTGAACATCTCTTTGGAAGATGACAGTACGCAATGTAGCAAAATGGGGGACTCTCTTCTGTCTTGTTTTTGAGGCCCAATGTTGTTCTCATTGTTTTGCTTTATTCTGATTAATATTTTTGGCCTTATTTTGTACTGTGTTTTTATTGGTTTTATTGGGGGTTTTGGGGGGGTTTTTTGTTTTGCTTTGTTTTGTTTTTGGTTTGATTTTACTATACCTGATGGAATGGTCAACTATTCTGAAAATACCAAGATACACTATAGTAGCCATTGTTTTCATAGTATCTTTCTTTGAAGTTCTGTACCAGTTCTACTGCTTTGTTTTGATTGACTTTGTTCTGTTATATTTTGTTGGATTTTACTATCTTTAAAATAAAAAATTTTAAAAAAGCAGCTCCCCAGGCATAGTGGCAGGGAAAGCAGAACAACACCCACTTCCATTATGATCATTGTGCGTGTTCACTCCTGCAGCATAGGAGACACCTCTTCAGTCAACAGATTCTGGTGGACTACAAGTCACTTCTTTCGTGATCACAGTCACTTAAAACATCGACTTTACAAGACTTGGCAAGACTTACTGAGTCCTCTGGAACCAAAATTCTAAACATTCCCTGAATTCACCCTGAAAATACAGCATAAAAGAGAAGCTGTCAGAGGGAGGTGAGGAAAACTATAAAGTGGTACCAGAGACTGACTAAGAACTCAAGTAATAGCAATGTAGCAAAATGGGGGACTCTCTTCTGTCTTGTTTTCAAGGCCCAATGTTGTTCTCATTGTTTTGCTTTATTCTGATTAATTTTTTTGGCCTTATTTTGTACTGTTTTTATTGGTTCATTTGGCCTTCATTTGAAAGTCCTCAAACATAAATTGAAGGAGTTTCTAATCAATCTGGGATATTTTGAGCAAAAAAAATTAATAATAATAACAGGTTGTAACTTCTAGAATGTAACATATATCCATAAGTCCATGCTGAAATACAAAAATAATTGAATGAATAAATAAATGTGGGAGGATACCTGTTCCTTATTATAGAATTTCAATTAATAAGTAAAGAAGGAATAATGGGAATAGAAAAGTCACAAATTAGAAAATACCATGAGAATAATCACTGCAGACAAAAATCAGTGGTGGATGCTGAAGTTAATAGGCAAAGGTGTAATAAGAAATAAGATATCTGCATAGCCTCGAAGTATCCCTCCATATAATGCCTACCAAGTAGTACAAAGGGAAAAGCTTAATATTATGGTAGAGAGCCTGATAGACAATTCCTTAACCAAGTGATCAAACTTAATTTCATACACATATATACGTAGACTTATGCACCTCCTGATAAGATATGCAAGGTACTAAAATATAATGAGTTCCAATCTGAACTACATAAGGAGCCCCGTCTCAAAAAAAAGAAATGATTTTTTTCCTATAAAAATTTCTGTTATAAAATATAATTAGGTTATGATTACATGAGTAACAATATAACGTAAAGATAATACCAAATATGTTGGCGTCATAATTATATATAATAATATAAATAGTGCTTAAAATGATATACTTTGAACATAAGATTGCTCTGACATGCCTTTCTACAAATTTATACAAATTTATTTCTTAGGTCACTAAAATTCTTATTTTTGGGAAGTTCATTTTCAATAGATAAATGGAAAGTTATATCAAATAATCAGTCAATATACCTATCATTCAATACATCGATCAATCTGGGTAAATACAAGATTGCAAATAATATTTTATCATTTAAATTTGAGAATGATCACTTTGTTACTTGAGGTTTTATTATTTTACAGGCTGTAATAGCATTGGGAGACATTTCTGATAAAGTACTTCAAGATACAAATGTTAGTGCATTTAGATCTGATGATACTCATGGAATAATTTTTCTAAAAAGATTTAATTCTTCATTAGAATTAGTTTTTTGTTAAGTCTGGATTTAATTTTCAATCTAAATTTACACAATGGCATTTTAATGTTTTCTCTGACATTTTCTGTAACTTGTGGGGGACATACAAGAAACTGGAAGTGGCTTCATGATTTGGGTATAATTCAAAATGCCTGTTCATGCATTCTATCCCTGTGTCTTCAATTACAAGGAAAAAATTAATTTTAAAATTGACTTCCTCAATAATAATTGGTTCATTCGAAGCATCCCATGAAAGAAGTGCTCTCTTCCATCAAACATGACAATCCTTGAATCTAACCCTTTAAATATTTGCTTTGCAATGCAATAGTAGTTTTCAAAACCAGAGATTCTAAACTTTTCAAAGATTCTAATAACTCCTCGAGAGATTTTGTTATGGTGTCCATATATGTGCTTTTATTTCATAATAATTTACTGACAAAGTCTACTATCTGAGCCTCACAGCTACTATGCTCAAGTCAGAGTTAATATTCATGTAGACATCAGAGGGAACAGTTCCAGGGACAGGTAGATAAGCTGGCCACCTACATCAGGTCCCAATGCTGTTCCCATGGCCATGGCTGCTGCCACCAACACTGCTGTTTTTGTTACCTCTGGTGCCATTACCGCTGACAATCTAGAGGCCAGTTGCTGGTCACATGGCTACCCAGAGAGACACCTCTAATCTTTTACATATTCAATTGTGCCATATGTTTTCACTTGTAAAACACAAGTTTAATGATAAATTTACCAAAAATTTCCCAAAATTCCAAAATGCTTCAGCAAGACTATTCACGTGCCCAGCAGTCACAAGTTGCATGCCCTGCATGTAAATTCAGTCTGTGGAGGCTTTATACTTGAAAGCATAATACTGAGTGTTTTGTTCCACTACCCTGCTATCACTCAACACAGGTCTTGAAGCTCTGTTCAAGTTAGTTACAGATTACACACAGAACTGCCTCATCCTATCCTGTGGCTGCATAGCATTTGGTAGGAAGATGCACACTATTTAGTCTTTCTTAAGTTTTATTTTTCATTGAGTCATAATAACCATACATATTTATGTGGTACAGTGTGACATATCTTTGTTGTGAAAACATTCAAAATCCTCTCTTCTGGCTTTCCTAAAATACAACCTACATTATTGCTAACTGTAATTACCCTACCATGGCAGTTAAACTGGATCATCAACTTTATTGGCTTTGGAGACACCTAGGGAATTAGTAAAGCATGCTTCTGCATGTCCCTGGGTGGGTCATGGAGGTGGATACCATACCTGCTGCCTGGTCTCTTCCTCTCTGGCATTGTTCCCCTGCTCTGTTTCCTGGCCACCATGAAGTAAAGAGTTTGCTCCATCTTGCCCTTTCACTACAATATTCTTGCCATGGTACCAGCCAGTTGCAGCCTTAAACCATGGGCAAAAAATATATCCTTTCTTATTTTAGTTGTGTATGTAAGATATCAAGAAATTGACCAATACACCACTGTACAACACAGCCCAGAATTTATTCCTCTTATTTAACTGCTACGTATCCCCACCATCCTCTCCCTTCCATCCTCTACTTCTATGAAATCGACTTTTTCAGCTTCTTTGTATGAGTAAGAACACATGGTATTTGTCTTTCTGTGCTTGACTGACTTTACTTAGTATAATTTCCTCTAAATCTATTCATGCTGCCCTAAATTACAGAACTTCATTCTTTTATGGCTGAATAGTATTCCATGTGAATACTACATTTTATTTGCCCATTCATCATTTGATGGGCACACAGGTTGCTTCCATATCTTGGTAATTGTGAATAATACTACAACAAACACAAAAGTATAGATATGTGTTCAGTATACTGGCTGCATTTCCTTTGGGTATATACCCAAAGTAGTGAGTTTGTTAAGTCATAAGGAAGTTTTATTTTTAATTTTTGTGAAGAACTTTCATACTGCTTTCTATAATGACTGCACTAGTTTACACTTCCATCAATAGCAAATAAGGGATTTTTTTTTTTGTATCTTTGTGTCCAAATCTTCACACAACATGCATTTACAAACAATTCTGCAGTCAACATCCTTGTATATTTGAAGCTACTGCTTCTCTGGGATAGATGCCAAGAAGTGGAAGTGCTATTTTTTTTAAATTAAAAATGTCTAAGTTTTATTGAATTGTAACTATGCATAAAACAGTATCCTATGGGTTTTATATACATATATCATTTAAAGTTCTTACCAGAACTATAAGGTAGAGAGTATTTAATCCCCATTTTATGAATAAGAAACATAAGACCTAAAGCAGCTAGGTAGATTGCTCAGGATATGCACAACTAGTGAATATAAAACCAGAATTTTTGTGTCAGGTAGTTTGATTCTAGAACTTGTGCTCCCAGCTACTACGTTACTTTGCCTCCTTAGTCTTTGTATTTATGAATCAACTGGCCTTTATGAATTGAGAACCCAGTATTTCTCATTCAGTGTACAGCAAGAAACTGGATGCTGTCTATCTCTCAATTATCCCAACAATTCGACAAAGTTGAAATGTTCATTGCTGTATATCAAAGAGGAGACTGAAGCTCGGAAACTTGACTAGCTCCCACTGCTAGTAAAAGCAGAACCAAGACCAGTCCCAGAGCCCCTCTGCTCACCTCGCGATGAGGATGTGCTTGTGAGTATGTTCACCGCGCCGTGTCCTGGGCTCAGAAGGCAAAACTTCCCAACTAGATGTTGGAGTAGGACGGCAGCACTGGAACATCCTTCCCAGCCAAACCTGGCCTATAGTCATTTGTCTCCATCATGCACAGCCAGTGTTTCTCCACAACTCCTGATCTCTTTTCTTACACAAAAGACCCCCAGTTCCACAGCACCTGGGGGCAGGTTCATCTTTGAGACTTCTCAGGTACTAGTTCCTTACAACCCAAGGTCAAGGTTGAACTGAATATGATCTTGGAAAAGGCCATGGTGCTTTGGCAATTCACATCTACAAAATATGTGTGTATGTGCAATCTGCCCTCTAAGAGTTCACTGATATGGAGTGAGTCAAATACAGGCTTACAGTACTCAGTTTAAAAAAATTCCAGAAAGTTCCAAAAAGCAAAATTTGAACTTACATATGCAGAGTACTATGCTAAACCTATGCAAATGAAGTGTGTTTGTACTGTGTCACGCATTATAAGTAATTTACAGATGATTGGAAATATAAGGGTAGATGTCTCTAGGTTACAAACAAATACTATGCCATTTCATATAATGAACTTGAACATCTACAAACTCAATGTGCAAGGATTAACGGAACCAATTCAGGGATGAAAAAGGACAATTGTCCACACTACTATACACAGCAGTTTTCAATGTTCTAAACCAAAACAAATTTGATATTTTCACCTTGGTACCCTACCACACTAGTGTTTCAAATATGAACTTTAGACACAGAGTGAGGGAATAAAGAAACCATGGATCTATTTGACTCTGATTCACGCAAAGGAGGTAGCTAGGACATGGTTAATTCATAGTCTGAGAAGGAAGATGGCAGTCTCTCATTCTCTGTAGAGAACTACGCTCAAGACAGGAAATTCTCTGCTACAGTCTATAAACTTAGTTTCTCTCTTACATTATCACAACACAATAAGCACACCCATGTGCTTGAAGACTAAACACAGCTATTCTTCTGCCACCACAGCAAATAGAGAGAGAAGACATTATTCTCATTAACTTGGGGCCACCACAGCAAACAAGAAACAGATGATTCTCAACACGCAGGGGAGGCCCTGCCTAAGGAGCCCCTGGCTGTGGCTCACAGAAGCTAATTTGGCAAAAGAAAACTATGGTAAATCTAAACTTTCCCCTCTTCTCTTTGGGCCTGAAAGATTTCAACAGGAGCTCTCAGCCTGTCTCTCAGAGCTGCCCTATTAGATAATCCTCTGATCTCCTCCATATGGGAAAGAAAAAAAGAGAGAAGTCAGAAGACATGTGGAAGTATTTAGCCATTCAAGATACGTGCATAAATCTGAGCAATTAGAGCAAATGTCACATTATACGGCAGAGTTAGTGCAAAAAAGAGGAGAACAAAGATTATCTGGGTGTTCTTCAGGAGCATTTCCACTATGAAACTATGAAAAAGAAACCTCTGAAGGCATTGGTTTGGGGCAGAAGAGACATGATTGACATATTTTTAAATGGAGAATTAAAAGACACGCTCATGAGATATTACCACGACTCAAAGATAAATGAAAATGAGAAAGAAATAAGAAACAGAGGGCACTTATCCTGGATATAAATGTAGTTTGAAAGGAAAGAAAAGAAGAGTGGATGTCTCAGTACAGGTATATAATATGTACTGATCAAATCAGAGTGATTAACATCTCTATCTCCTTATCATTACTTTGTGTCTGGATCCTTTGAGTTCCTCTCTTTTAGCTATTCACAAAATATATACCTCATAAATTGAACAATTATTATGAGTTAATAAAAAAATTTTAATGTGTAAGGATATAGAATTGCGAACTCTCCTGATTTGATCATTATGCAGTATATAAATATATCAAATTATCACACGATACCTATAAATATGTACAATTAAAATAAAAATAACTAATAAAAATTTGTTAAAGGAAAAGTGGAGTGGTAATAAAAAGGAAAATAGGACTGGAAGTGTGGCCCAGGAACAGAGTACTTGTCTGGCATGTGTAAGTCCCTGGGTTTCATTCCCACAGAAATCATCAAGATAGAAAAGATCCATGGGAACAAAATCCTTTATCAAAAGAAATTAATGTAAAATATGCTTAATTTCATATGAAAACAAAAAAACCTATAAGTAACATCTAAGCACAAAATGGAAATGCGGGGCTGGGGATATAGCTCATTGGCATAGCCATTGCCTGGGAGCACAAAGTTGTGAGTTCAATTCCCAGTACCAAAAAAAAAAAAAAAAAAAAAGGACATGCGTTAAATGCTTCTAATAAAAGAGTTAGTTTAGGGTCAAAAACAAAGCCCAACTTTGTGCTTTAATAAAGGAACTCACCCATGATAAAATGTTCCAAAAAGTCCAAAAAATGTATTTATGCATATATTTATTAAATAAATAAATATTCAATTTTTTCTATGTGCCAAATAAAGTGATGGACAAACACTTAATAGGCAAACACAAACAAAAATAAATCATAGATAATAATATTAACATTTAACAAGCTAGATATCAAAGCAAAATGGTCAATGTGAATATTTCCTTCTCAATCTTTCCCAGATACAGAAAGAAAAAATAAGATCTGTTCAACATTATTAATAAACTTGATTATATGTACATACATAAAGTGTATACATAAAATATATATAAAAGTTAGATACTCAAAGGTCCAACACTGTATTTGAACAAAATGAATTTGGCCAATTTTATTGATAAACTTGATATCCAGATATGCATTTACATATCTCAAGCCTTGTACCCAAAAGTCTATTATGGTAGATACTAACCTTATCGGCAGTTATTTAAATTCAAATTGTAATTAATTAAAATTAAATAAGATGAAAAATTAGTTCCTGGGTCTCACCGGGTATGTTTTATGTGTCTAGCACATGTGATGCCAGTCAGTATAGATACATAATATTTCTATTATTGCCAAAAGTTCTATGGGACAGCTTTGTGTCCAGAATGCAGTTTTTAAAATGCTACATAACATTTACAAAATTTTCCCTTAATATAACATGCACAAAAGAAAGATATACTTTTTAAAAATTTAATTGAGATTAATAATTAAAATCACAATCTTAGCATAAGATGTGCTCATAGGTATTGGTGTGTTGTTGCTTCTAGGTCTGCTCAGCAGACAGAGCAGAGAAATATGAGTATGTATACATGTATGCACACTCTTCACACACACACACACACACACACACACACACATTACACAGGCATTGATACTTATTTCTGTAGCTATAGATGATAGGTAAGTAGCCAGGCAGCCAGACACAAACACATAGATATTAAAAACCATGGCTTCATCTGATAGCTTGGATTCCAATCCAGCATGACAGGGGACATTCTTTGTCTTTTCTCCTTTTCATATTTCCCTAGCAATGAGACATTCAATTCCATTATCCTCAATATAAGTATTCATTTGTTCAATCTTAGAACACACAGAAGAGAGATTCAAAGTTCTAACCCATGACCATTACAATAAGGAAATCAACCAGAAGGAACACCAACTAGGGATCACTTTTTGTTCATGGTTGGTTGGTTGGTTGGTTGGTAGGTTGGTTAGTTGGTTTTAGGCAGAGCCCCTGTCAGAAATAACTGAACTGGACAGGGAAAATTCTAAATGAACCTGAGACATTTTTCTGTGCCAGCAAATAAGGAAGTCTGCAGACTCATTAGGACATGTCAAAGGGAGAACCAGACTGAAGAGAACCCAATTGCCAAATCTGGGACAATTTAAATACCAAAATAGTTTATGAAATGATATAAATGGATTACAAGCCATTGAATAAATTGAGAGTCTGTAATTCCATACAGGTATAAATTAATGAATGATTTTTAATTAAAAGGATAAAGAAAATGCTTTCCTATGCCATAGAATGCTAATTGATAATATAGAGTGAACTATGGAGTCAGAAAATCATCAGTGTATAATAAAACCAATGGGAGAAAATTTAATAAAGAATATTTACATAGTGTGAAAGTATCACCCCACAAATTACCTATTCATTATAAAGGATAAAATAGTAACTTTACAGTGGATGCATACTATGGTTTAAATCTAAAATGTTTTCCAAAAGTTGCATCTGTTTAGAGATAGGGTTTTCATCAAGTAGTTTAGTTCACTGATGAATTAATAATTTACTGACATTATTGGGAGGTGATAGAAATTAGGAAGTGGGACATAGTCAAAGGGAGTGGGTCATGATGTGACCCTCAGAGTTGCATCTGCTCCCTGGTCCCTTCATTCTCAGCTTCCACCCTTGCTTCCTGGAGTCCATGAAGTGAGCAGGTTTGCTCCACCACACCCTTTTATCACGATGTGCTGCCTCGCTTCAGGCCCACAACAATAGCACCAGCCAGCTGTGGATTTAAACCTCTGCCACAGTGAGCCAAAGTATACTATTCTTCCTTTGAGAGGTTAATATCGAGTATTTATTTGGTCACATAGACAAAAGGCTGACTAACACAGAAAAATTTATAATTAGAGGTGAAGTGGTTGTCATAATTAGAACTGCTCAGGTAGTCCAAAAGGCTTTGAATCTAGTTTGTAGGGGGAGTTTAAAGGGATTTGGAGCTTCAAGTCAGAAACACTCTAGACTGTTGTTAAGCAGAGTTTACTGGGCAACTGTGATGTGAGCTCAGAAGACCAGAATGCAGAAAGTGAAGACTGCACTCATAAACTTTCAGATAGAAATAAGGACTTTATTGGGAACTGGACTTGAGGACATTTATGATATATCCTGCCAAAGAATTTGTTTACATTTTGTCCATGCCTGCAGACTTTGTGGGAAACTGGGTTTAAAGATGATAGACTGATTAACCTGGCAGAGGAAATTTTGAGGCAGTCCAGCATTCAGGTGGTGGCAAGGGTATTGTTGGCTGCTTTTAGTCAGATGTATAGTGAGAATCAAAAGCAAAAAACAGAGTAAAAATATATGAAAACTTTGCAGTTTGGCCAGAGGAAGAAGTACATTTAGAGTCAAGGCCAAAGAAGTTGTGGTTTCTGAAGCAATTAGTGACATTAAAAAGAATCTAAAGAGAAAAATGACATAAAGATAGAAGACAGACTATGTGGAGAGCCGGCACCCGGCCACCACCCAAAGATGGCGCCTGCTTCCTGCTGCGGCTGATAAACATGC